>OY856186.1:318390239-318522358 GCA_963693315.1 Diogma glabrata | reverse complement strand
ATCTCAAAACAAGAAATTAATTATTAATTATGGGCACAATTAATTTTCATGTTTAAAAAATATTTTAAAGAAAAAGTAGCATTTCAGGTAGCAGTAGCAGTGCTACTAAAAGAAGACTACCTAGGTAAATTTTACAATTTTTTTATAAATACATAATATATATACAACTCACAAAATTTTTGTAAGGGCACCAAAAATATTGTAAAAAAAAAGATTTTCAAAAAATGTTGTATGCTGTATATTTATAAAACTTTTATAAAATTTTCCTTTATATATGTTTATACATATAGATATAGGTCCAAGTAATTAAATGTATTTACCTCCATTTTTCCCATTCGGTGATAGTGTCAAACTTATTTCACTATAAGAATCATTACTTTCTAGATCAATACATTTATCAATACTATCTTTATCGTAACAATATTCAGTGCTATCATTCAAATCACCACTGTTCACTAATAATTCACTTCCACTAAAATATTGTTCCGACGGATTTGTGCCTAACAGCTTATCCTTAAAATTATTATTTTTTATTAAACTAAAATCACAATTATTTAAATTTTTCACTAAACTACTATCACGTTCACCACCAACACGATTATTTATGTTTTCACAAATTAAATCTGATGTGGATGATGTTGCCAATGCAGAGGTTAAAATATTTGAATATCGTGGTCCAGCACAATTAATACCCGTCAACGGTGGTGTCGTTGTATTGGATGGACACTCAATATCCAAAAAATGTGATAATTTATCATCGTTTGTTTTCGAGAAAAACTGCGTTAAACGTTCAGTTGCGGTTTGTGATAAATAACCCAACCATGGGTTATAAATCGGTGATAGATGATGCGGGAATGTCGAAAAATTATTCAACATAGTTTGGCATGTTAGATCAAATGTTTTTAATTTTGTTAATTTATCATAATCATTATTATCTGCATTATTATTATTATTACTAACGACCACTTTCTTATTCAGATCATTATTTGTACGAAATGGTGAAATGAGACTTTCAATTGAAAATGGTTTTGGCGTTTTGGTTAATTTAATATTACTTCCAATGTCTATTTTACTATCATAATCAAATCCACTAACAATTTTTTGATTATCATTACTGCTATCGGGATTATTATTTATCGATTGCATTTTTTATAACATTTCACTAGTAATATTTGTTTTAAATTTCAAATAAAATAAACAATTTATTTTTTTAAACACATTTAGTCACTTCTTTATCATCAAACCGACAAAGTAAAACTGACAATTTTTTGAATCTTTATTTGTAAATTGTTTATTCGAGTTATAGAAGAATTATTCTAGTGACATATTGACAAAAAAAAATTGGGAGTTGAACAATATTTTAATTCTGTGTCGTTGATGCAATGAAAAAATTTCTTGTTATTAAGGAACCTCCCTTTGGAATATTTATTACGATTTTGTATGTATTGAAATTTATTGAAAGAGTATGGGTTAATTTAATTATGTTTCAAGGGTCGAAAACAGAATTTTTCAATTGTAATTTAGCACGTGTTAAAACAATTTTGTGATAGTGTTATATTGTGATTTTATGTGTTGAAAATTATTAGAAGTCGTTAGGAAATTAGAACGAGAAGTTTGTGGTGAAAAACGTGTTTTTTAAACAAATAAATAAATAATATGAAAGATGTTAGTACTTATGTTGATTATGTATATCGTACATGGGTCATGATTTCTTAAGAATTATAAAGCAGGTATCAGACTTGCGTCTAGCGGGTGTGAAAGTGTACATTAATGATACGAAGGATGTCAAAAAATTCTCAATTATTTGACTAAAAATAATTAAATGTATATTTCTTAAAATTATATATTAATCAAAAATGTTTTTTATCTTGAATATCTTAATATGTTAAGATTTGAATGTTCAAGGATTTGGTTCAATTTTTTGAGTCCTTCAGAATGAATGATTTCTCAACAACAAATTTAGGTAGAGATCGTATATCTCAAAATTCCATTAAATGAATTTTGAAAGAAGCTAATCTCTGCCGGTAAATTATTCATGTTCTAGTATTTTTTTTATTGGAAGTTAGGCATGTTTAGTATTAATAATAACGAGTTATAAACTAACGTAACGAAGATACCATGTCAACTAGGATAGGGAATCTAAATTATGTTTCCTTTAGGAGTTTATGAAGGTTGATTCTAAAATTTTGAGGATTGAAATAATCAGGAAAAACACACCGGCAAATTTCCGGCAAGGAATTCCAAGAGTGTGAGACTCGATTAAAAAAGTCACGCTGAAAGGCTACAGTTCTACACTTTGTTATTTGTACCGCAAAAAGATGGGTTGCGGTTGCAGCTCTGGTATGACGCAAAAATAATGCAGGCCTCGGTAAAATCGAATTAATCTCTTCAGCAACCCGTTCATCCATTACGTATTTATAAAAAATCCTTAAATCAGCAACATTTCTCCTGTGCTGCGAAGAATCAAGTTTCTTAGTAAAATCAGAGTTACCAATCAATTTAATAGCTCTTCGCTGCACAGCATCAAGGCATTTCAAACTTGTTACGTACGCTCCTCCCGCTCCATCATTATGTATTAGACATATATTATATCATAAAATGATAAAACTATATGTAAGTTTAAATATCAAAATTTTTTGGCAGTTCTATAGTATTCACAATTCTTGCTATATAATACAAAATTTATAATTACAAAGTCACCCTATTTAATCAAGGCAGCTTGTAACTTATAGGGTAGCTTATAGTTCTCGCTAAATAATCCTCTATTCATTCTTCCCAAAAAAATCTTCTATCAAAACTAATTCCAATAAATGTAATATTTTTTTTGGTTAAATTAATTTTCTTCCTTGAATCATACGAGGAAACTTGCATATTTTTTACTAAAAAAACGTTAATTTTAATTGTCAATGATAAAGTAAATAAAGTAATGATAAATGATGGTCGGGAGTGGTATTGGTATGTGAGATCAAAAACTGGATTATTGCATTAGAAGTTTGTCAAAAAAATGTTGTCAAGTGTGTCAAAAGAATGATTTTCATTTTTTTTACACAATTTTTTGGGAAAAAATGAAACTAATTATTTGTATGACATGAAATTTTATTATTATTATTGAGAGTTATGGTTTGTCAAAAAAATGTTGTCAAGTGTGTCAAAAGAATGATTTTCATTTATTTTTTTGGATAAAAATAAAATTAATTATTTGTATGAAATGTTAAATGTAATTGAACATGGAATTATTATTATTAAGAATTTTATTGCATTATAAGTTTGTCAAAAAAATATTGTCAAGTATGTCAAAAAAATGATTTTCATTTTTATATTATTTGCGTTTATGATAGATATAACTTATATCATAAAACTGGTCTGTATATACTATGTATAGTCTTTGGTCTATTTTATTAGAATTTAATAAAACAAACGATTTTCATTTATTTTTTAAGCCAATTTTTTGGAAAAAAAAATTTAATTATTTGTATGACATGAAATGTAATGAGCATGGAATTGTACATGGAAATTTTTGAAATTATTATAGTTTTCGGAATTTTTGATAGATTTTTGGAATTTTGAAAAATGTTTGTATTTTTGATTTTGTAATAATTTTTACAATATTTTTATAATTTTTGAAAAAGTTTTAATTTTTGATTTTGTTATAACTTTTGCAATATTTTTAGAATTTCGAAGAAAAAAATAGAATTTTTGTATTTGTGAAATTTGAATTTTATATATTTTTTTAGAATTTTGTAAAAAGTTTCAATTTTTGATATTGTAAGAATTTTTATAATATTTTTAGAATTTTAAAAAATTTTAAGTTTTTGATTTTATTATAATTTTTGGAATTTTGAAAAAAGTTTCAATTTTTGATATTGCTATAATTTTTGCAATATTGGAAAAAGCTTGTATTTTTGATTTTCTTTAATTTTTACAATATTTTTGGAATTCTGAAAGAAATATGAGATTTTGATTTTGTAATATTTTCTCGAAACGCTAAATGGAGAGTTTTTGAGTAGTTTGCTGATTGTATCGTCTTTTCACTAAATTATGTCGTAATGGAGAAATTATAAATTAGTATTCTTGAAACCATTCCGAAAATAGAAAAGTGGTGAATAAAAAACAATGACATTTCGTAATGAGGTGATTAAACATTTCAAACTATTTGATGTATTAAAGAAACGTGGATGCAAATTTAAAAAAAAATATATAAAATAATCAAAATAAATCATTTTTAAAATTATATATTTAATTTATATTTTAAAACAATTAAATTATCATAATCATAATAGATTGTTTTCCAAGGTGTTTTAATTTTTTTTTTGTCAAGGATGTAGGGCCGACCAATGCTAAAACTCGCTGCTCTTAATTAATTTAAGGTTAATTTCGGCGTTATTTTAGACGTTGGCCTCCACCAACCCATTCCACCCTGGTAATTTCTTATACTGGAGCTTTTGCTTTTAGCAGCAGTTTTTATAACATACCAAGCCTAAAATAATGTGGTTATTAGTTTCGTTTGGCATTATATTTTAAACAATAAAATTATTTGATATAATGTTAGTAATAGTCCCTGGGGCCACGCTGATTTCATGTGATGATTACCACATATTTTATACTTCGTGAGACGCCTGTCCTTAATGAGCCAAAAAACTTTTGCTCTGCAATTTTCCTCGATTCGGCCGCTTTTTCTTTCGGCTAACACCGAAAAATGCCGATTGCCCAGGAACTTGTAATTTTTGTTTTTTGTTTTAACTATAAGGGTTGGAGAACACTAGGGTAAGCTTATCTGACAAAAGCTTTTCTGATATTTTCGATTCCGACAACCCAAACATATCAAAATATCTGTCGGACTCGACAATAGCAGACATATATTTGTCGGACCAGCTTACCCTCGTGTTCTAAAACAAAGTTCCACCACCCTTAGTTAAAAAAAAATTGTGGCAGCAAATTTACAAGATCGTTGGCAATCGTCGTTTTTCGGAGCTTGCCGAACGAAAAAGCGGCCGAACCTAGAAAAATTGCAGAACAAAAGTTTTCGGGCTCGTCAAGGAAAGTCGCCTTACGAACTATAAGATATGTGGCGATCATCCCATGAAATCGGCGTGGGCTCAGGGACTATAAATATTTGTGATAAAGTTAAAAAGTTTATGTCTACCTTTCTCCAGCCTATCCAGTCTTTAAACGCGCCTGGTACAGAGTTTAATTATTTGGTGATTTTTCCCCATAGGTTTGTCGCCTCCTTAAAAGTAAATTTACTATCAAACTGGCCACTATTTAATTTTCGATGGGTTTTTAAAAAATCGACCAGCATTTCTCTTTGGCCATGCGTTATATAGCTTCCTCGCCGTCTTATATTATTCATTATCATTTATTATATATATTTTTAGCACGACGTAGTAAATCAACCAAGTTATTTTACGTTTATACAAAAAAAAAAGTATGCATTCACAATTTTGTCAGTTTAACAGTTTAAATTATTATATCTATTTCATTCTTACTCATGAAAAATTTAAAATTGAAAATTCTTTCATGTAAATTTTATTACGAAAATGAAATAAGGAACGAAAAAACCATTATCAAAATTTTAGTAACATTTCAATGCGAAAATTTTCAAAATATGTCTTCAAGAATACCATTTTAGGATTTTCGTAATACTTTGACACTAACTCGGTACCGAAAACTTTCGTAATGGTTCAAGAATAGGGCCCCTGTTATAATTTTGCGGCAACGTATTGATGTGTTAGTTTTTTAATAAATTTCTAGAGAGAGATAAAAAAATACTTGTATAGTAGAATTTTTTTGCCAGCGAATTTCTGACAGCTACGACGCAGCAAGAGATAAAAGATGAGACAAAAAGTAAAACAGAGATTTTTATTTTTTGTTTTATTGGGTATATAGCAGTGTTGCTAGATCGCGGGATTTTTTCCCGTTTGCGGGATATTTCATATAAAACGGGAAAGCGGGAAAAAACTTGGAAAGTGCGGGATTTTTTACATTTAATAATAGAATCGTTTTAATTTTGGATTTTTGAGATCAATTAAACTCAAGTAAGTAAAGAAGTAATTGGAATTTTTTCAATTCAAAGGAATCGTTTTAAATTAAAACTTATCTTGAAATGGTTGCACCAACCAGTTTTTTACCCCTAAAAGCATATGCCATCTATCGGCTTTAGTATTGTCAAATCCGCGATGGAATTTAAGCCTTTTGCTGTTTAAATATTTCTTAGGGAGATAGGTACGTTTTGAAAACCCCAACGGACCACCATGTTATCTGAATTTCAGAAATATTTTGATGCTGCTAAACGAGAAATGAAATCGCCTGGAACTACAAGTTGGCTCTCTATGCATCCATCCCTTTTAAACATATTAAAAAAATTAGGATGTTTGGCATCACTATTTTATTTCTGAGCAGTTGCTTACGTATCGAAAAAGAGCTATTACAATTTTAAAATTTTATTGAAAATTATGAAATCAAGACATATATACTTCTTTTAAAAAATGACCTTCTCAATTTTAATAGATTTAATGCTCTATTTTATAGCAGTTCTTTCTTATTCCACAAGTTGTATGGATAATCGAAAGAATAGCAATATATGTATTGTGTAAGTGTTTAATGCAATATTTTATTTTTCAAGGAAAAGTTTACGATGTGAGCGAGGCACAAGCGAGCATTACGAATTTTCCAGAGAGTAAAATTCATTAAAAACGAACCCAATACAACGTTTTTTTTTTTTTTTTTTTTTCTTTATTTATTTTTGAGACCAAATTAATTTTAAACAACTTATAATTTTGACTTACATCTTAAATGTGCTTTTAGACTATGATTCACGACTATAATTTTATAAAAAATCATTTATCAGATTTTCCCAATTTTCCAATTTTACAGCCTCAAATCCCAGTCCAATAGAACAATTTATTTTTAAGTTACTCGAACCAAAAGTGGTTATAGCGCAACTTCTTACTTCTATTAACTGTTCTTAATCATTGCCATTCTTACGTTAATAATTAATACACAACAAAAAACAAAAAAGAGAGAAAGAAAAAAAAAACTACATACTATCCTAATTACTTAAATATTTTATTTACTTTAGACATTGCATGTTTATCGCATTCCATTACATTATTATTTGAAACTTCATAATTTTAACCCCGTAAATATTCATTCAACATTCGTTTAAAGCATGCCATTGATGGTGCTTTTCTTATATGCGAGGGAAGAGAGTTGTATTTAATTAAACCACGATACAAAGTGTTGTTATTACCAGCAATTTTTAAAGAAAAGAAATTTACAACAAAGTGCGATTTTCTTCTCGTATTATGCTCATGATGATCATCCAATTTAATTAAATCAAAATTGTGTTTCATTTCGTTGGTCACAATTTTATACATAAGGACAAGAAGTTCTCTTTCAATTAACACATGAAAAGAAGTAAATTGTTGAAATAAGCTTTCGGTAGAGTACAATATTGGCGCATGTATTATATACTTTAACACTCGTTTTTGTAGAATTTCAAGCTCCTGTATTCTATACTCTGCACATCCACTCCAAATAGGAAGTAGGTATACCAATCGAGATTGAATATAAGCGTGATACAATAACAAAAGTGATTCTCTGGGCAGTATGTGTTTAGTACGGTTTACGGCAAATATATATGGTATTATACTTTTTTTCACTTTTTCAGTATGAGGTGACCAATTCAGTTTACTGTCTATCACCAAACCGAGATAGTCATACTTGTACACTCGTTCTAACGAGTATGTGTCATATTTTATTATGTTTTGTTTTAAAAAGTTTTCATCTAACTGTCTATTTTCAAATATTACATATTTGGTTTTTTGATGATTTAACGTTAAATGATTTGTGTAAAACCACTGTCTAAGAATATTTATATCATTTTGCATATCAGAGCATAATAATTGTAGCGAATTTGTACTATACATGATTACGGCATCATCTGCATACAGTTGAATTCTCCCTTTCAGCTTAAGCAACGTGATGTCATTAATATAAATGTTAAACAATGTTGGGCCTAGGATTGACCCTTGAGGAACACCTAAGTTAAGATTAAGCGCATCACTTAGTTGGTGATTAATTTCAACTATTTGTGTTCTATTGGCAAGAAATGTTTCAAATAATTTAAGCTGTGTATCAGTAAACCCCATTTTTTTTAGTTTAATTAACAGTATGTTTGGTTTGATCGTATCAAATGCTCTGCGAAGATCTAAAAACAAACAAATACAGAAAAGTTTTTGTTCCACACTTTTGCTTACAAAATCCATTAGATTCAAACAAGCGGCAGTCGTACTTGATTTAGAAATAAAACCGAATTGAAAACAGCTTAATATACCGTTAGATGTTAAGAATTCATTTAATCTATTCAAAATTATTTTTTCAAAAACTTTAGATATTGCCGGAAGGATAGAGATTGGACGGTAGTTTGAGACATCCAATTGATCTCCTGATTTATAAATAGGAACTACTCTAGCTATTTTATTTACATCAGGGAAGATGCCGTTTTTAAAAGATTCATTTATGAAACCTACTATCAAATGTTTAATGTAATTAACAATGTATTTTAACATTTTTGTCGAAATCTGATCTACACCGGTTGCAGCCGTTGAATTCAGGCTAAGAATTACAGTTTTTACCTCTTCGTTATTTGTCGTTCCTAGGTCAAATGGTTGATTTATATTATAACAATAATATGCAAAATCATCTACAGTAGATGGTGAAAAATTGTGACTCAGTATTAATCCAGAACTTACAAAGTATTCACTAAAGATCTGTGCAATTTTACTACTATCTGTGACAAGATCATTTTGGTATCTTAATGCTGAAACATGGACAGAAGTGCTTGCTTTATTAAATATTATTTCTTTAAGATAGCTCCATAGTTCTTTGGGTTTATTTATATATTGTTTTATATATTTATTACAGTTTTGTCGTTTTAGGCTTTTAATTTTTGAGGCAACCAAGGAGCTCAACGTTTTGTGCCGTCTTGACAGATACTCATCGTTTTGGTATTTATTTTTCAGCTTAAAAAATCTATTTCTTTCTTTAATCAAATCACTAATTTCTTTAGATAATGTGAACTGCTTGCCAGATTTTGATTGTTTTACCACTGTACTAGTGTTCTTTCTAACAAGTTCTTTCAGATTACAAACAAACTCATATACATTAGACGATTTTAATAGTTCTACCCATATAGCATCACTAAATATGTTATCATAATTCAAAGTTCTGCATAAAATAGCGCTATTTTTTGGGGGTATTTGTATCTTTTTTACTTGTAAAAAGAGTTGTTTGTGGTCAGAAAAGTATCTAACTCATAGGAATACCCTGTTAAGTCAGTGATTATATGATCAATTAAAGTACTTATACCATTTCGAGTTCGTGTTGCATGTAATTTGTTTATTTTATTTAAGCATATGTGACCAAATGAATTTAATAAACCCAAATAGTTTAAAACAAAGACATCAATGGTATCTAACAGATTAATGTTAAAATCACCTATAATTATGTTCGATCGATTTTTATTTAATTGTTTTTCTAACAAGGAGAAAAAATTTGTGATATTATTTTTTTGAGATCGATAAAGTGCCATGATATTAATGTTTTTATCAACTAATTTAACTCCAACTATTTGACAAAAATTTTCATCCTCTTCGATAATTTGAACAGCCCTGATATTTGTTCTAGTAAATATTGCAACACCACCATATCCACCTTGTCTATTCGAAAAGAAACTATCAAAACCTTTTAAATTAAAAAACTTATTCTCATTTTCCGTAATCCATATTTCTGTGGCAACAAATATATCGACATTGCACTGTACATTATTAAGTAATGTTTCAATGTCATATAATTTATTTCTAATACTTTGCACATTGAGATACAATATATTTAAATCTGCATTGTCGATCGTAAAACTGTTTTGGTTTAATCCAACTGTATGTGTGACTGAATATGAACCTAGGTTTTGACAGTCAATTTCACGTTTTATCCTCCGATAGAGTAACATTTATTAATTTGTTGATAAAACAAGTAAAACGAACAAAGAAAAACAATGAATTTTATTGCATTTTTTTGAATAATTAATTCCAAACAATTAAATAAATTTGATTCAATTTCGATATTTTTTTAATTATTTGGTATTTTGAAAATGAAAAGTCTATAAAAAGCCTAATGAAAGCCCTACCTGATGAAAGACATCAAATTTTATACTAATGAGAAACCAAGAAACAATCTTTTGGAAATTTTATTCAATTTAATCATAGTAGTCTTTGTCTTTTTTAATATTCGAGAGAGGGACATGCGCTTCAGTTTGAATTGACTGGTTTTTATATAATCAGTACGTCTATTCCGGCATTTCTTTGGGAATTGTGAATTGAGAAAAAAGTGCGATAAATGAAATAACGAAATATTTTCTAATACGAATTTGTTATTTAACGCGGCACGGAATACTAGTTATGAAAAATTGCTACAATTTATTTCCCAATTCCTATTTCACGATGTCCTGGAATAGGGCTACAGGTCGAAAATGTTTGCTTTTGATTTTTTATAACATGCAATCAAGTTTTTATAAAATAAAATAAAATTTATTTCAGCATTCAATTCAATCAAATATAGTACATTATGATGCTAGGACGTAAAGCTAAAGATTTTGGACGGATGTGGAGTTTGCAAATCGAGGCGCTAGCCGAGATTTTCACCCACATTAAGTCCAAAATAGCTTACGTCCGTGCATCATATACTATTTTTTATTCGCCGCAAGCAAAATATTTTAAGAAAAGTTGTTTATTCTAAATTAAAATTATAAATTTTCATAAATTTTAAAATAAAAATATGTGGAACAAGTAACCTTTGACAAAATATTTATTATTTTTTCCAAATTATTGTGTAGCTATGACAACAAATGATAACAACTATTTTAATTGGATAATGAAATTTTGAATTTGAGAATTGCTTTCATAAAAAAATTTTTATTCGCCTACATATTAAAGTGTTACTTTATTACTGTGATTTGCGGCTTTAAAGTATCACTTTTCAACTATTTTTTTTTGTTGTCATAGCTACGTCCAAAAAAGTAAACAGAATTTGTATTTGTTTAAATTCTATGAAAAATAAAAATTTTTATCAAAGCAACCCTCAAATTCAAAATTTCATTATCCAATTAAAATAGTTGTTGTCATTTGTTGTCATAGCTACACAATATTTTGGAAAAAATAATAAATATTTTGTTAAAGGTTGCTTGTTCCACATATTTTTTTTTTTAAATTTATGAAAATTTATAATTTTAATTTAGAATAAACAACTTTTCTTAAAATATTTTGCTTGCGGCGAATAAAAAATAGTATATGATGCACGGACGTAAGCTATTTTGGACTTAATGTGGGTGCAAATCTCGGCTAGCGCCTCGATTTACAAACTCCACATCCGTCCAAAATCTTTAGCTTTACGTCCTAGCATCATAATGTACTATTATTTTTCATAGAATTTAAACAAATACAAATGCTTTTTACTTTTTTGGACGTAGCTATGACAACAAAATAAATAATTGAAAAGTGATACTTTAAAGCCGCAAATCACAGTAAAAAAGTAACACTTTACTATGTAGGCGAATAAAAAATTGTTTTTTTGTGTTCCGCCACATTCGCGGTACAGAATAAAATTAACAGCTGTTTGTTTCATTCTATATATTAAGACTAATAACGTACACAAATATAGTCGTAAAAAACAGAGATAAACCTATATTTATAGTTGTCGGAGGGATAAATATTGTAATAATTGTGGTGGTTTTTGAAGTTTTTTCAATAAATAATTGAATTTATATGTATATTTTTATTGAAAACTTGATGGGAATTTCTGAGGGATTTTTTCCTTAAAACACGGGAAAAATCGGGAATTTTCGATACGTCAACGGGAAATTCGTTTTTGAATATCTGGCATCACTGGTATATAGCCTGTTATGTATATAAATATATTTGTTTAATGCATTACGCGTTTCGACGTCATTTTTTAAAAAAACGTCATCATCAGAACTAAAATTTACAAAATAAATTTATACTAATTTTAACATTTACAAGAAAACTATAAAACAACTCACCAACAAAATTATAACATACTTTAAATAAATAATTACTTTAAAACTAATACAGATTATATATATCATTAGTCAAAATTATTAAAAGGTTAAATAAATAAAAACATATTAAAATTACTTGTAGTACAACCAGAAAATATCACCAACTAACCAAGTTGCACAAGATAACATCTCACTAATCGAACGCAAATCAATATATGTTTTCTCTAATTTTTCTCTTTAATATATTATTGTTATATTAGGTGCGTTCGATTTGACTGAAACAACTGAAAAAACAACAACAATTGCATTTAATTTTTCAGTTGCTTCAGTTGTTTCAGTCAAATCGAACACGGCTATTATCGAGAAGGACCGTATAATTGTTTTCATTAACTGCAGCTAATGAAAGGTCATCGAATATGTAGAGTTTTTTATCATTTACGTTAAATCAATAAATGATCATACGTATTCTTTAGATAATCGGAATCGATTTGTTTGTTAATAGAGTTTTTTGATTTTTTGATATAGATCATTTCCAAAATGCTGCGTTTACGGAAGTTAGATTCTTTATCTAAAATCTTTACGTTTGAAATGTTCACATGGTGGTTGTTACTTCTTAAATGACGTGAAAGAGCACTTTTTGAGGATGTGTCTGGAGCATTTGGAGCTTCGCTAAAACTGTGAGACATTGCGTCATGCGAATGTTGGTATATTCTTGTTTTTAATAATTGTTTAGTTTGTCCAGTGTAGTTTACTCCACAATCACATGTAACTTGGTAAATTACATTAGATTGCAGTTCAATAGGATCTTTATCTTTAAGTTTGGAAAACAAAATATTTCCTAAATTCGAATATGGTCTACCTACAGTTTTTATGTTGTAATTATGTAACAAATTTTTTATTTTTGGATGTAAATGCTTTATGTAAGGAACTGATACAAATTTATAATCTTGTATGGGTGTAATTACGTTAGTGGTATTGTTGTTTATATTCACTAGTTGGTTTGTATTGTTATCTAATTGTGTCAGTTTTATTTTTGTACGTCTAATAGTTTTTTTAATTAGATGCAAAGGATATTTGTTATGTAGTAAGGTTTTAGTTAAAAGGTCGAAATTTTTTTCTTGGAAATTATTGTTGGATAATTTAATAATTTTTTGTGCAAGGATAGCAATAGTGTTAATTTTATATGAAAGTGGAAGCCACGACTCGAAATTAAGGTAACGTCCCGACCACGAACCTTTATGATACCAATCTGTTATCAATGAACCATCATCATTTCGGATAATCTTAATATCTAAAAAGGGTATTGTGTTATTTATTTCATGTTCTAATGTAAACTGTATTTTATTGTGAAACGAATTGAATTTATCTAGAAAATATTGAACTTTATCTAAAGGTATTGCTGTGATGATGTCATCGATGTATCTAAAAAAGAATGTAGGTTTGAAATTTAACATATCTAAAACATTGTTTTCGATATGTTCCATTACTAGGTTCGCTACCATTGGACTCACGGGTGAGCCCATTGGGGAACCAAAAATTTGTTTATATGTTTTATTGTTAAATTTGTATTCACAACTACCAAGCACTAATTTTAGAGCTTCAATAAACTGTGTTTTCGTTAACTTCGAACCACTATTCCTTTTTATTTCGCGCCATTTCTCTCCGACTAATTTTAAAACCAAAGAACTATCTACGTTAGTGAATAAAGATACCACGTCCAGCGATATTAAAACATGACCAGTGGGTAATGTAATGTTTTTTATTTTATTAATGAGATCTTCAGCGTTACCAACGAACGTTGATGTGTTGCCAATACTTGGTTTTAGTATATTACTACAAAATGCCGAAAGGTTGTATATTGGCGTGCCAATCGAGCTAACTATAGGTCTTAGTGGGAAACCTGGTTTATGTACTTTACTTAAACCATACATTTTTGCAGTTGTACCATTGTATGTACGAAGGTGTTTGCCTAATTTATTGTCTATACGTTTGTCTTTTTCCCAAGCCATAACCATTTTATTTACGTTTTTTTGTATCGAGGAAGTGGAATCTTTAGTAATATGTTTATATGTGGAAACGTCACTTAATAATGCTTCCATTTTATTCAGGTATTCTGTTTTATCTGACAACACTGTGATGTTACCTTTGTCAGCTTTAGTTACTATTATGTTTGGGTTGTGTTTGAGGAACGTTTTTGTTTGGTGTACCTGACTAATCGTCTTATGTTCATTATGGGTTAAATATTTCTTATTATTGGTTTGATTTTTGAAATTAGTTAATATGTTGGACAATCTATTACGTGCTTCAATTTTAATGTTGTGAGATGTGTTATTTATCAGAGATGTATTATTTATTTTGTATTATTAAAACAGAGATGTATTATTTATTTTGGGATACATTTGTTTTCAAAACAATTATATTAGTTAAATTTCTACTTCTAGTTCGTACCATTTGTTTGTTGTCATATTTGTTTCCATAGGCGTCGTTATTTTTATTATAATTATTTTTAACTATCAAAATTTTGTTATATTTCCAACAAAATCATTAATATTTCTACTAGTTTTTGGGTTTCTATTATAATTGGTTGAATTTCAATAGTAATTTATAAATTTTATGCGTTTTTTTTGTCCATTTCAATGGGACCCCAATAGTTTTTTTTAATATTTTAATCGAGACACTGAATGTGCAAACAATATGCGCATGTGCATGCGCATGTGCAAACAATATGCGCATAACAAACAAATTTTGTGTTCGCTGGCAAAAAAATTCTACTATACTTTAACAAAGAATTATGTTTGATATACATCACTACCAAAAACTAAAAACAATGTCCTCATAAAAGTTTTATGCCGAAAACTATATTAAAATCCTTAACCAAAACCGAGGTCTTGATATCTCAGAGCTTGAGATTTCAGCCCCTTCATATTTTTTTTATTTAAAACTAGCAGGACCCGGCGTACGTTGCTACGCCTATAAAAAAGTTTGTGTGCGTACATTTTGTTGAATTAGTAAGAATAATTTCAGAGAATTCTATTTTATTTTAATTTTTCCATTTGGGAAATATGAATAACAGACATCATTATCATTCTAGCTGATTAATCCCGATAGTTTGAAAATTGAACGGAAGGTCAATATTTGAAAGTGATTGGTACAGAGTTTCGGAGAGTTAAACTCTGAAACCGTCATACTTGCGATACAAAATAGGCACACCGCACCAAAATTTACTGTTTTACAGTACCATTTCATGTTGACTAATTTCATTTATCAATATATCCAGATTATTTGTTGATCTTAAATAAAGTCAATTTGGATTTTCAAATATATATTACCAATTATTTCCAATGCTCTACATGCGCTTGTTTTAATTATTAATGGAGCATGGAAAACTTTGAAGAGCAGACTAAATATGCATAGCGCTGATGTTTGATACTGATCGAAAAACCGGTCTAAGAATGACAGCATTTTTAGTGAAGGTTTTCATTTTTTGGGTTTTATCGATTTATGGCCATCGTCTTATTTCGGAAACATTTCTGCCAGAGTTTTAAAAAAAAAATTGGAAAAACATAATAATAAGACTAATTTGTAGTATAATATAAAAATAATAATAAGAATAATATCATTTATAAATCCAGCCTTATATACTAATCTAAAACCAGTCAAATCACTTCATTTGTTGACATATTTGCATATATTTTACTGATTTCTATAAATAACCTACATTGTTTGTTTGTTTTTGAAATTAATAGGGACGCATATTTTTCTTAATAAGTAAAACACTTTCAACCTTTAGCTTTGACATTATTGTTAATCCTTTTCTTCAATACAAAGGTTCCATTGCAAAAACTTGCTGCATCAATGTTTCTAAAAAGAGGAAAAGAAACGCCCATTTTCTATATTTTGAACATGTATTACATATATATAACCAAATGAAATATGTATTATACACCAAACCAAGAACATGTTTGTTGTAAATTAGAAATATTTGTTGCAACGTTATGTGGTGGATGCATATAATTGTATGTATATAATAAATATATAAATGTATATAATTTTCATCTAAATGAATTTGTTTGTCGCATTATACTTTAATTTTCCATTTGAATGGTAATTATGTTTTGCGGAAAAAAAATCGATCAAAGATAACTGAGTGAAAGTTGAATTGAAAAAGCCAAGTATAAAATATAATATACATTTAGGCAAACCATTAGAAAAATTAAAATTATTAATTAAAAAAACTAAATTAAATTTTAAAATTTCGGCTCCGAGGTGCATTAGTACCTGTTAATGGCCTTCTCCTGGCAACATTTCAGACTCCTGTGTGCTACAGATTTAACTGGAGAGCGCATGCAGACAGACAAACACTTTATTTTATTATTATTTTATTTTATTTTATTATTATAGATATGTTATATAAAAAGCCAGATCTATCATTGTGCACTGCTCATCCGTAAGAATCAATCGTTCTAATGAATTAATAGCAAAATCAAATGAAGAAAAAAATATTTTGTGGAGGATCCTGGATCTTATATTATATTATCTTGTGTTTTATTTTCAAAACTCTTTGCTGAATGATGAATTCGTATTTGATTTGGATGCGGAATATTCAGATCGCTCTGGAAGAAACCCGTCAGCTTTTACATACATTTAATAAAATACATTCAATAACATTCAAGTTCAGAGTTTGTATCATTTTAAAAACAACATTAATTTAGGAGAGAAGATCGTTTCACAAAATTGAACTGCAAAGATAGTTAAAGCAGCATTATCTTCGCTAAACATTTTGCTCCAAATTGTGTTATATAGTTTTGCATATCTGGCCTAAAGGAATTTCAATTAAAGTGTTTTAAAATTCTACGGCTTATAAGAGGTCTTACAGCCGATTTTTGGGTTTCCCAACAAGTTTCATTACTGGCCTTAAACTAACCTTTTCATTCGCTCCCTAAGAAGATCAAAACGACACGACAAACGAATTTCGAAAAATATGCGTACATGTAGTTGAGAAAAATTAAATAATAGTTTTTTTTAAAAATTTAATTTTTTAAAAATTAAATATATAACAATAATTTATATAATAATAATGATATAAGTATATAATATTGACGCTGCATAATTTATAAAGAATGAGAATATAATATATAAAGAATGTTTTCCCTTCATGCGTTATCAAATCTTTGGCTTCGTATGTTATTCGACGAAATCTTCATTTCAGTAAACTCAATTAATAATGTGTTCATGAAACAAAATCTATGAAATGTTTACGAATTTTCTTTTTGTTATATTTTGTTTCTTAAGATAAACAATACATTCTATCATATGATGAAACCAATAGATAAACATAGACCGATATTTAATGATATGATGTAGGAAATTTATATAAGGGGTGAAAACAAACTTTAAAAAAATAATTTGTAGAAATAAAACTAAAATTTGGTCCCTGTACTCGGGTCGAGTATGCTCCTTAATCATGTAAACTTAATAATTAAAGCACACATATAGTTAAATGGAACAAGGAAAACTGCATATGAAATTGAGAGTACTGTTTGATGAATAGAGGTCATTCGACAGCCCCAGTTTGATATCACCTTGGCTGGTAATATCTCACTGCTATTGCCAGTGGTATCTAATATTTCACGTTGAATCGTATGTCAATAGCAGCGATAAGAGTACATGGGGCTGTCACGCCCGTAGATCAAAAATTAAAACAAATATACAAAATGCAATAATTAAAAATATACTTTTATATGTTTATTTTAAATTTTTTTATTTTATTAATAATAATATTACTTCCTTATAGTAACAATTGTATTTGATTTTTATTTTTATTTTGATTTAAAATCGATTTCGACTACCGTCATCATCAGTTCTTTAATTATTATTACCTGGTAATAATAATTAAAGAACTGATGATGACTGTAGTCGAAATCGATTTTCAATAAAAATAAAAATCAAATGCAATTGTTACTATAAGGAAGTAATATTATTATTAATAGATAGATATTTATTTCTCAATTAATGATAATAATTACAAAACAAATTGACACAACATCAAATTACTCAATTTTTACAAAATTGTACAGTGTTTTCTTAAAGTTTTTTAAATCGGTTTCACATTGTATTTCATTCGGCAACTGATTAAATTATTTTAATCCTTTAAACCAACTGCTATGGTTTTGTGATGTCGACTTCAAGTACAGTGGTAAGCAGAAATTGTTATTGTTTCTCAACTCATAAGAATTTGATTCACCTCTATATTTTAATTTTGAGGTAAGATAAGAAGGTACCATATTATTTTTAATTTTAAAAATCAAAATCATTGTATTATAAATTATTCGCTTCTTAATAGACAACCAATCAAGAGATTTTAACATATTTTTGATTAGAGTTCTTCTATCACTTCTAAGAACCAACCTCATAACTCGATTTTGAAGTACTTGTAAAACTTTTATATCTTCCTCATTGGCCAAATATAAAATAGAGCCACAGTAGTCAAAATGTGGTGATATAATTGTTTTATAAAGTGTAATTTTGGTTTTTTTAGTTAATGTTTTGTTAATTCTAGTGAAGAATCCAATTTTCTTTGATACTTTTTTTATTATAAGTTGCGTATTTTTTTTTAAATTTAATTTATTATCAATCAAAACTCCCAAATATTTTATATCATCCACTATGGTTAATTGCTCATCTTCCATCTTTATTTGAACAAACGAACCCTCTCTATTGCCAATGACTAAAGCTTTCGTTTTGTTAACATTTAATTTAAGTTTATTATACTTTAATCATTTTTCAAGACTGCAAAGATCATTATTTAATTTATTTTAAAAAGAAATGATTGGGTGAAATTAAATCGTATAAGAACAGGCTATGGTAGATCAAACTATACATTACATAAATGGGGTCTGGTTGACTGTCCATCATGTGAATGTGGTAAAGAATTTCAGACAGTCAATCACATATCTCAAGAATGTAACTTAACTAAATTCAATGGATGTTTTGAAGAGGCTTTTTGTTTATCTGATCAATTTATTGATTGGTTACATGGACTGAAAAATAAAATTTTATGTATTTTGATGTTGAATAAACCGTACGATTAAAAAAACGATTTTTATGATATAATTATGAATTTTAATAAGATATTCTAAAGAATTCATAAATAAGTTGCAATTGCTTATTTCTTTTTTTGAAAAATTATTTTTTTCTTGAAATGTAGATAAAAGTTCATAATTTTACGGCACAGGCATAATGAGGTCATGAAAAAGTTATAAAGTTTATGAATACTGTTGTTTTTAGAGTAAAATTCGAAATAGTCCGTTGTTACAGTCCGTCTTTACTACAGCATTTTGTCTGTGCGACTAAGAGTTTTACTAGAGATGATGAAGGTTGTTGAGTCGAAATATCTACAGATTCAGAGTTAAAACAAGGTTTCAATCTGTCAATGAAGACTCGCAGGTGTTGACCTTTGCGATCAATGACGAAATTCTTTTCATCGTAACTAATGACTGGGTAAAGATCTTCGTATGGAGGCTGAAGCGAGTTACGTACTAATGTCAGTGCGTATAATAAATCATTTGAGCATGATTAAAAGGCTTTAAAAACGAAAAAAGTTTCAGAAGAGTGCTTTGATGCGTTAATAGGACAAAGGTGATCGAAATCTTGTTTGAAGTTAATAGGAATGAATTTAATATTTTGGTAAAAATTCGCCAGTAAGACCGATTTGCGTATCATAAACTAGTTCTGCAGATGAAGATTGGAAATCCAATATCCGTGTCCAGTCTGCCCCGTCGTTTAAGCCATGATAGCAGGTTTGAGTGTTCGAAGCCCACGTTCAATGAGACCGTTACATTTAGGATTGTAACTGGTAGTCCGTTGGGGTTTGACACCTATAAGTTTAGACAACTCACTAAAGTGATTGGATTCGTTTTAGAAGCTCTGATCAGTGACGATTACTGAAGGTACTCCGAAACGAGCCATCCAATTAGAGTACAGTGCTGAGGCTATAGTGTCAGCAGTGATATTCGAGATGGGGATGGTCTAAACCCACTATAAGGAAACAAAAGCTGTTTGAAAAATAAAAATATCTTTTGTGTTTTTATTAAAAAGTTATTTTAGCAATCCATGAAATAGATTATATACACAAAGGGTGAGAGGTGCATGTTTTTCTCCCGAGGTGTGTTTGGACCTTGAGAGCAAGGTCCTATTTCATACTATTTCTGTTTCCATTAAAACAATTCGTGTTGTCAATAAAACAATCATTGTGTTGGTTTGTTATTTTTTATTCTCTAGTGAAAAAAATGCAATCCGCTCCCACAAATAAGAATTGAGCTTTATATATATATACAACTCGAGCAAAAAATATTTTTTCTACACCCGTACTATAAAAATACACTTATATGACCAAAATCCGTTTTATAATGATATTCATTTCGATACAGATTTTATTACGATACAGATAATCAATAGAAAGAAACCCATAGTTTTTCAATCAAACATGCTATGCATTTCACGTTTGTTGAAATTTTCGTATGCGAAAAAAAATTAGACTTTGAAATTCCAAAATTGAAATTTTCGATGTAATTTTCGTTCTTCGTTATTTACCGGGTGTAGAAAAAATAGCGTATGCCACTTTCATGTAATGGTTATTGCATGATCGTAGCATAATATACTATTTCCTATCTCAAAATCGAAACAATATAAGTTGTTTTTAAAAATAAACAAAATCAACTAGCTCAACACATATTTTACAACAAATAATAAAATCATATAAAACAAATCAAATAAAAATCTCTGCTTAATTTCTCTCTCATAATTTAATCTCTTCCATTTTTTGAAAATATGCCCCGCAATAATAGCACTGTTTTGGTTCCCCACTATCCTGCAATTTAAAACATAAATTAAAACTTTAGAAAAAGTATAAGAATTATACATGTATGCATACCAAATTCATATAAAATATAGGATGTCCCATTGCACCACCTCCATTACAACACCCAGTTCGGGTATTAACTTTAGTTATAACATATTGTTTATCAGAAATTGAATGAAATTTATTAACATACCGTTTTGCATTTGTAAATCTTACATTCCGATAATCTTTTACATCCCAAACCTATATAATATATAAACGCGTATCAAATATTTTAAAAGTTTTTGAACTGTTCGTTCATGCTATATACCTGAGCGGAACTATTTTTCTCACTTAATTCAATTTGTTTTAATTTCATTTTAGTTTCAAATGTTGGATCTGGTGGAACTTGATATGAAGGAAGTAAAGGTTTTACTGTCAATTTTAAACAATTTTGAATTTCTTGAACAATTAGAAACTTTTTAAGATTCATCATGATTCAATAAAAACGTAGTGTAATAAAATCTAAACATTAAACAAATATATAATTCCAATTTTGAAAATAATTTGAGTTAAAAATCAGCGTGTGCTTGAGTTTTATTTCTGTGATATATACCCGGAGCATTCATTATGATAAATTCCAGCATAATAGTGAATTTTTCAATGTGTGTGAGTATATTAAACAAAAAACTTTGCTATCAGCAAATTGTCCGACTGATTTTTGACTAAAAAATTATCAGTTGTAATTTCCCAAGGGCGGTGTGATAATTCGAAATAATTTTTTGCCAAAAATTTCGAAAGCAAGTACACAGTGAAACCCCGTTATAACAAACTCGGTTTATAACAATTTTTTGCATATAACATATCTCTTTTAAAGTCCGAGCGTTTAAATATATTAATAGTATCCTCCTCTTATTAAAAACCTCGGCTATACGACTATAGCAAACCAACTTGTACTACCAGATGAGTTTTGTAGAAGAAAAATAACCTGATATAACAAACCATGCTTTGGTTTACAACATATTAATGCACAAACATACGCAAATATAATTTCTTTCCTTCATTCTATATATCCTAGTCAAACACAAATGTATGTGTGTATGTATAGTAAATTTAATGTACCAAAATTATAAAAAGTATAAACCATACATTTACTCAAAATCCTATAACGGTAAGTTTTTATTTTGATAGTGTTATTCAAAATATTTTTATGCAGTTTGATTTGTTGATTGATTCTAATATAACAAGTAGCAAGTGAAGTTAAAGTTTTAAAATTTATCACGTTTTGCTGTTTCATCATAACAAAGTGTGTAGTATCAAATTCAAATTAATTATTCATTCTAAAATCAACTAAAAGCTCTTTCCTTTCATCAAAATGCCATCACTTCAAAGAAAAGCGATTTTATTAGAAACTAAGCTAGCTGTTTTAAATATGATTGATTCAACCGCAAAAACGTATGATGAAGTAGGGGCATTGTTCAAATGCCCTAAATCGACCGTTACTGGTATTGTACGTAATAGAAAAAAAATTGTTGAGCTTAAAAACGTGGCAACTACTCGTAAAAAATTGCGTGGTTCAATATCCACAACTTGATGCTTTGTTAATTTGGATTAAAACCATGAGAGCTAAAGGTGTATATATAAGTGGCACGTTATTTCGAGAAAAAGCTGTTCAGCTTGCCTTAAAAATAGGTATTAGCGATTTTAATGCTACACAAGGCTGGTTTCATCGCATTAAAAAGCGAAACGCTATTATTTTTAGAACCATTACAGGAGAAAGTCAGCCTGTGTCTGTAGAGCTTACAACTTAATGGAGTCGGTTTCAGCTACCTAAGTTGATAGAAGGATACCACAAAAGGGACGTTTTTAATTTGGATGAAACGGCCTTATTTTATAAGTTAATGCCGAATAAAACTATGATGATCCAAAATGAAAACTGTCTGGTGGGAAACTAAGTAAGGAACGGATCACCGTTTTAATTGGTGCGAATTCGGATGGATCAGAAAAGCTGACTCTACTTATTATTGTTAAGGCAAAAAAACCGCGCTGTTTTAAAAGTATCCAAACGTTACCTGTGTTGTATCAATATAATAAAGAGGCATGAATGACATTTCTCCTTTGGGAAGAATATGTTAAAAATTGGACCAACGTTTCGCAAAAGAAAACAGAAAAGTTTTATTTTTTGTTGACAACGCGCCCTCGCACCTTCATGTTTTAAGCTTGCTTAATATACAAATTTTAAATTTGCCTGCAAACACAACTTCCATACTACAACCCATGAACCAAGGAGTTATTAAAAATTTTAAAGGGTTCTTCTGGGAGCTTATTGTTCGAAGATTTATAAGTGTATTGGAACAAAATGATTCGTCCAAATTAGTAGCTTCGGAAATTAAAATAAATCTACTTCTCATAAAGTAGATAAAGTAGATAAATCCACTTCTCATCTCATAAAGCTCTTCATTTAATTAAGCGATCGTGGGACAAAGTAAAATCGGAAACAATTGCAAATTGCTTCAAGAAAGCCCATTTTCATAATGAAATACAAGAAACACCACAACAAGAGATAGAGCAACGAATAGTGTCCATTTGGGATAATCCTAGTGTTCAAGAGCTTATGGATGGCGTTGGTGTTGACATTTATCTATCGGTTGATGATAATGTCGAAACTTTAACAGATGAAGCTCTAGTTGAAATTTCAAATAACATTGTTAATATTGATTCAGATGATTCTACATGCTTTGATAAAGAAAATGACGAGTTGTCCGAATGTAATAAATATCCAACATCGCTAGATATAGAAACATAATTTAAATGCATTCGAAAAATATCATCTATGGAGAAAAATTGCGAAGGACTTTTGAATAAACTCAACCATACCATACTCAACCAAAATTTTGTGGAAGATGTTACCGTAACTAGATTAACGCAGTCAAAAATAACTGACTTTTTTAAAACAACCTAGTTAACTAGCAACAGAAAATACAATATAGCTAATAATTTGATTTGTATAATTTAAGTTTATCTAAGTTGAACTTTTATGTATTTCGTATACTTTATCGAAGTAGGCACTTGAAGTCGCAATAAATTTTAGTTTGAAAAAAATCTTTTATTAATTTTCTTGTACAGTAGTTTTTCTTGCTCCGCTTGTAACACTCTGGTTTGTTACAAACGAAATCGTGTCTTAAAAATCATCGCATATAACAATCCTAAATTATGGTCCCTTGAAGTTTGTTATAACGAGGTTTCACTGTATTGATAAAAGCACGAGGCCGTAGGCCGAGGGCTATTATCAATACCACTTGCTTGAGGAATTTTCCAAAAAAGTATAAGAATTTATCAACGAACGAGGGGGTTTAGAAAATTTTTTGCCATTTTTCATTTCTTTATATATTTTTTATGCAGTCCATCCACTTTGAAACGTGTTTCAAAACATGGTTTACTAACTTGTTTGCATGTTTACCATACATTATGAAACGTGTTTGAAAACTTGGTTGATAAACTTACAATTATAGATGTCAATTTTTATTGTTAATTTATTAAACTCTTCTGCAGCCCATCCACTTTGAAACATGTTTCAAAACTTGGTTTACAAACTTGTTTGCATGTTTACCATACATTATGAAACGTGTTTGTAAACTTGGTTGATAAACTTACAATTATAGATGTCAATTTCTATTGTTATTTTATTAAACTCTTCCATACACAGTGAAACATGTTTACAAACCATTAGCCCCGCCTACTTAAAATCAAAGCGTTTTGATTTTACTAAAACCAATTGGTTTGCAAAATTCGCCATACACTATAAAACATTATATAAGCACAAACCAAGTTTTGAAACATGTTTCAAAGGGGATGGGCTCCTTCATGAATTATACGTTGGCCTACTGCGATATCAGTTAATTATTTCAAAAAATATTTGATAATTTTTAATATCCCAGTAGGCCAGACGTATAACTATTTATTATTAGTATAATTCAAATTTTATTGGTGAAATTGAATGATGTCATTACATTTTAGAGAATTTCATTGGGTAAAAAATTTTCAGTATAGTAATTTCCCAAGGAAGGTAATAATTCGAAATAATTTTTAGCGAAAATTTCGAAAGCCAGTAGATTGATAATAGCATGAGCCGAGGCCGAACCCCGAGGGCTATTATTAATGCCACATGCTTGAGGAATTTTCCAAAAATTTTGAGAATTTATCAACGGTCGAGAGGAATTCGTTTAGAAAATTTTTTGGCATTTTGGATTTCTTTATATTTTTCTTTAATTTTCACTTTTATGCATTATACGTGAATTGTGTTTATTTATTCTGGCAAACTATATAAATCTATCGAAGCGTTAAACAAAATTAATAAACATTATTTTGCAAGAAACTAATTTAAAATTCGTATACGAATAAATAAAATCGTGATAATCAACTGGATATTGGTTGATTATTTAATAATCTCACTATTATTAGTATAATTAAACTGTGATTGGTCAAATTGAATGATTTCATTACATTTTAGAGAATTTCATTGGGTTAAATTCAAATAAAAATAAAGCAAAAACTTTTCATGATAATATTTGCCAAGACATGATATTAGGATCGACAAATATTTTCCAATACATTGTAGAAAACAAATTCAAACATACAATATAATGATGGAAAATATTATAGTGGAGACCTTTGGCTACATATTTTCTGTATGATTTCATTAAAAATCAATTCATGGGTTTCAAGCTGGGTTTCAACATGTGAACTGTGGACTGTGATGGTGCTATATTGACCAATCAAAAATAAGAGTTTTTGGTGAATATACTCTTCTCTGATTGGTTAATATAAAATTTTACAGTCCATCATTCGAGCTCAAATAGAGATGATTTCTCGGTACCACAATTTCCATAAAAGATATCTTCACCAACTCGCTCATTGAAGTCACTCAAATCGACTGCTTCATAAATTAAATAATGAAAAAACGACAACTCAGGTTAGAGCTGACCTCAAAAGGTAATATTTCCATAATTGTAGTTCATCGTGATTCATGATATAAGTCAACCGGCAATTTAAATCACGTTGTTTTTCCATAATTCATTGTGACACATCACACAACTCCTTAGACCGTACAACAATATCGATTCACAACTCTCTCTTTTACTTTATTTATAAACTGATAAAAATTTAAATTAAAAAATTGTTCACAACAAAGTTATTATTACAATAATAATCACTACAGGATCTTAATTTTGTTTTATTTTCCACTAATGACATCAATTAAAAATAATTACATAATTAAATTAGAAAAGAAAACAAATTTCTCTCAACACTACATTAGCTAATAGCTTATTCAATTAGTTTCTGTTCTAATTTTCAATAATGTACAATACATACGTATGACAAAATTTTTACACCAATTTGTGCTTTATTTTACTTGCGCTTTACTTACGCTTCAGTCGTTTTACACCACGCCTTCTTTGAAATAACTTTTATGCTCCTTCCAATTGGATGATATTTCAAACCAATAAGAGACGTTGTTTATTGTAATTAGATTTTCAAGTTAATTTAAATATACTCTTGGTTTGCAAAGAGCAAGCGCTTATAAAATAATTAAGGAGAAAGAAGGAAATAAATATTATACAATCATTAAGATTAAAAATACAGATAAAAGAAAATATTGATTTCATGTTGAGTTAAGTATGAAAATGATACACCATTTTGATACGCGATAGTTGTTTAAAATTTAATCAGGTGGAGTGAGGTGACGACAAAGCTTGAAAATTAATAAGATTGAATCAATTTGAAGATAACATCTTTAAACATTAATTTTTTTGATTTAGATTTGTTGGAAAGGGAAAAGATGGAAATTTCATAATATAAAATGTAGAGTAAAATATCATAGTTTTGACATTTTTAAGTATTGCAGAAGATTTTTATCAGTTAAATAACATACACCAGTTTTAATATTAAACAATGTTGAAATATCATAAATGGCTTTATGATTTTAGTTAAGTATAAAGTGAAAATTTTAAAACATAATAGCTCTAGTTGGAGTACAATTCTTGTTTATAACTATGAATATGATAAGCTAAATTATTTAGTTTTACTTCTTCTATACACGTAAACCTTTTAAGAAATAGGATCTGCAGGTTTCACAAAAACTTGCATTCTTTATATATGTTGATAACCGCCAATTTTTATATTTTAAGGACAATACAACGATAAAAAATCGACACTCAAAAAAATATTGCAGGTAAGATTTACAAAATCGTTTTGTAAAATTGCTAACAAAATATTTTTGTGAATTTACCAAAAAATCCTAAACTTTATAGAAAATTTTGTATACTTTTTTAAATATGAAAAACATTTGTAAACTTACCAATTGTTTTTGTGATTTGGATTAAAAAAGTACAAAATCATAAATATTTCTAATTACAACTTTTTTTTATTGTTTTGACAAAAATATTTTTAAGATTATGTTGATTTTTTTAAATTTTAAATCATAAATCGTGTATCCATAACAAAATGAAAATCAATTGTACAAAATTTTGTAAAATTTTGTGAACAGAAAAATAACATTCTACAATTTTTGTTGTAAAACTTAATACGAATATTGAAGATTTTTTTTTAAACTTTACAAAGAGACTTTTGCAATTTAAAAAATTAACAACTATTTTACAAAAAAAAAATTCTTTTTACAAGCACTTTTATAAAAGTTTATAAATTGAAGTCATAACGAAAATTGGTATTCAACCTTTTCAGTTACAATCTGGTTGTCTAAGTAGAAAAGTAATTTTTTTTAAATTTTGCTAATTTAGTGGTCTATATATAATAAATAGTGGTAGTGATAGTCCCTAGTTTGAACAGTATTAACATCATCGTCGTTTTAAATGACACTTTTGATGGTTAATACATAATAATTAATATTATGATGATATTATGATAATAATTTAAATTGTCGACTACGTTCAATTTTGATGGACAATAATAATGTAATAAAAATGAATCAAAATATGGCGACTGGAATAGCAGGACAACTGGCGAGCTATAATAAATCCGTTCCTTACTGAATGTATGGTAAGTTGTTTTAACTTAGAGTCTACATTCTTTATATATATGGGACGTTTTATCTCAAACGCATCAAGGCTGTGTTCAAAATTCTCGGTCGTAAAAAAATTTGTTTATGGCGCAAATATAAGCAAGATTATAGAGTTTCTTAAACTGTTTAACTGCTATACTTGTAAAATTCATCGCATCTTTTAATAGAAACCGTTTTTTCAATTTTTTTAACTATTAAATCAAAATGTTTAAGGGTATGTTCGTGCTTAGCAAGCAAAGGTCAGAAAAAGGGTTCAACTTTCAACGACTAATAGAATTTTGAGCTCAGCGTTGATCCGTTTGACGTGGTACATTCCATACATAGGTCAAAATCACGAATTTTAAACCAGAAATTCGGTTTTTTAACACAAACTTTTTGATTTGTTTTATCTTTTTTTACAGTGGAAGAGAAAATAAAAAACAACATTTCATAAGGAAGAAAAGTTTTTGTAATCGCGAGTGATTCTCCCTTTAAGTTAGCTGTAATTTTAAAAACCACGAGTTTCATATATGTTCAATTTGATGTATTTCACTAACAACTTAACGGCTTTCAAATTTTTTTTTGTTTTAATGAATGAGAAAGTCTTTTTTTAATTGAAATAAATACAATTACAGTTTTTGATTATTTGTTATAAAAAGTATTAAAAAATAATAAGGGATGGAGGGTGGATATCTCCGTTAAATTTTATTTTTTGCCTTATAATTTCATTACTTTTCTACGTAATACTAATCATTTAGATTTCGGCAATTTTTTTTTTGAAAACTATGGAAATTTAAAAAAAACTAAAGAGATAATAATTTATTCAAAAATTTCTATAATTTCCAAAAATATCGCACAAAACCGAATTTTTTGTGAATTAATAAAGTTTTAAAATTATAAAAGAAAATATAAAAAACAATCGATGAGATGTAAACATTATTATTTTTTAATTTTGCATAGTAAATTGTTAAAAAATTATTACTTAAAATATTATTATCAAAAATGTCTTTTTTTAACCTTTAAACACAACAAAAATTTTTAAATCTCATAGTAGCTCATTAAATTAAACATTTATAAAACTCGTGCTTTTTAAAAATTAACCTTAGTTGTAAAGGGAGAACTGCTCATGACAAAAAAATAATTGTTCATGGGCAGAACTAAACCAAAATTGGAGAAACCCTTGTGTTACAAGACTAAAATTAATTAAATTCAACGCCTCAACGGGAGATATATTTCTTAATTTTCAACAGTAGAGGAAACCATAGGGTTAGAAATTGGTAAGCATAAACATGCAGCATGCAAGTTTGATGAAAAAGTTGATAATTATTTATTTTTTAAATTTGTTTACAGATCGAAAAAGATTTAAAATGGCAAAGTAAACCTATGCCACAAGAAAAAGTAAAACCATTTAGTGACGTAGCATTTTTCTCAATATTATAACATAAGGATAATCTGCAATTTTATTTCATTTAATACACTACGTTAACATCACATTAAGTGACGAAAGAAAATGTAAAACAAACATGTATCTTTCTTTAGAATTTAGTGTTCCGGATCCCAAAAAAGTTTCCTTTTCCTGATGAATTAGAGAAACTGCGATTTTTAATTTAGTAATTTAGAAAACGAAAATTCATTCAACATACCGAATAGGCTTATAAAATATTGTAAAAAATTTTAACTAGAAACTATTTACAAAATATAGCAAATGTATGCAAAAAAGTGTTTTATTTATTAACGGAGTTCCCATATGATACATGTGCATGTTTATATATGTATATATATATATATATATATATATATATATATATATATATATATATATATATATATATATATATATATATATATATATATATATATATATATATATATATATATATATATATATATATATATATATATATATATATATATATATATATATATATATATATATATATATATATATATATAATATCTATTTATATTACAAAAAAATATTATTAAATCCATAAATGCTTTTTGTTGATACTATAAAAGCGTTTGTACTTTTTCTAAAACTTTTGTGAAAACAATTTAATAAGTTTTATAAATTTCACAATATCTCTGATAAACTTAAATTTTTAATTTGAAGATTTTACAAAATATTTATTAAGCCAAAAAATGTTTCTGCCATTTTCATAATTTAATTTATAAACCTTAAAATCTTTTGTTGGATGTAAATAAAAGAATTTGTAGTGTTTATAAATAATTTTTTTCACAATGACAATATTTATTGTAAAAATGTAAATTTTACAAAAATTTTTGTGTGTTGTATATTTATAAAAAAATTGTAAAATGTATGTAGAATTTTATTAGTTTCACTTGGTTTTTTTTTTGAGTGGAGCATATCATTTAATAAAAATGACATAGTCCAATATTTTATGAGGAAATAAAAATAAAATAAGAGGAGACAGCAAATTTAAAAAAAATTGTTGGGACAAAATTAAAATTGGTTTGTCAATAATCCTGTTAGTGGTACATACAACTTGTTTATGTAATAAATATGTAACGACACACTTTTGTCAAAATAAAATAATTTTTAATCCAACCCTAATATTTACCGAAGGAAAAAAAGAAAAATTTCTGAACGAAGAAAGGTAAGATAAAAATATATATCGTAGACCGCAGCTGATATATCCGCCATGATGTTACAAAACAAAATTCACTTTAATTAAAATTAACTTTTGACATCATCATTGGTGATATTAATTTTACTTCGGTCTGAAAGACCTAAGTATTACATTCATGAGCCCCAAAAGTGAAATTCTTACCCCCACTTGTTTGGCATTTCTCGACGTTTTAGGACCTACTGACCCTTAGGACCTACCGTCCTGCCGGCTGTCCGTCATTACCTACGAAATCTAGAAAACCGCTGGAGGGATTTTAAAAGTTTGTTTTTCTAAAAATATGTATATACTCTATGGACAGGTCCGAAAGGAAGATGTATTCGATAACTGTACCGATAGTGTGTCAAAACAAGGAAATTCGCATATTTTTTACTAAAAAACCGTTAATTTTAATTGTTAATGAGTAGTAAAGATAAATTTGGAAAAATCTTGATGGTCGGATTGGTATGTGAAATCAAAAACTGGATTATTGCATTACAAGTTTGTCAAAAAATGTTGTCAAGTGTGTCAAAAGAAAGATTTTTATTTATTTTTTTACCCAATTTTTTGGAAAAAATAAATTATTTGTATGAAATGAAATTTTATTATTATTATAGAGAATTATGGCATTATAAGTTTGTCAAAAAAATAATGTCATGAACATGAAATTATTATTATTGAGAATTTTATTGCATTATAAGTTTGCAAAACCCTCGATATAGAAACCTTCTTCATATTTTAGCACAGTAAAAATCGTGAACTTGTAGCGCTATTTTGAAATTAAAACTCAATATAAAAAAAATTTATAAAATTGCCATAACGCTCATAACGCCATCTGGAAAAATAAAACTCCATATAAAAACAATTCAAAAATATTTAATCAAAAACACTAATCCAATTTTTTTGCATATGGCAATGTTCATTGTTTATTGCAAATGGCGTGAATGGATAGGCCTATGATATATCGGGGGTTTTGAAGTTTTTCAAAAAAGTAATGTCTAGTACGTCAAAAAAATGATTTCATTTATTCTTTTAGCCAATTTTTTGGAAAAAAAAATTTAGCTGTTTGTATGACGTAAATGTAATTGAACATGGACATTTTTGAATTTGTTATAGTTTTTAAAATACTTTTGGAGTTTTGAAAAAAGTTTGTTTTTTTTTGCAATATTTTCAGAATTTTGAAAAAAATTGAATTTTTGAATTTTATATACATACATATATTCTTAGAATTTTGAAAAAAGTTTCAATTTTTGATTTTGTAAGAAGTTTTGGAATATTTTTAGAATTTTGAGAAAAGTTAAAATTTTTAATTTTATTATAATTTTTGAAACTTTGATAAAAGCTTCAATTTTTGATATTGTTAGAATTTTTGCAATATTTTAAGAATTTTGGAAAAAGTTTGAATTTTTGAATTTGTAAGAATTTTTGGAATATTATTAGAATTTAGAAAAAGTATAAATATTTGATTTTATTCTAATTTTTGGAATATTTTTTGGAATTTTGAAAAAAGTTTCCATTTTTGATTTTGTTATAATTTTTGCAAGATTTTTAGATTTTTTGAAAAAAGTTTTAGAATTTTGAACAAACTTTGAATTTTTGATTTTATTTAAATTTTACAATATTTTTGGAATTTTGAAAGAAATATGAAATTTTGATTTTGTAATATTTTCTCGAAACGCTAAATGGAGAGGTTTTTGAGTAGTTTGCTGATGTATCATCTTTTTACTAAATTATGTTAATTTGTGATCTGTTATAATTTTGCGGCAACGTTGCTGTTTCGTGCTAGCTTTTTAATCAATTTCTAAACAGAGATAAAAAAAAATACATGTGCTTTGACAAAGAGTTTTATGGAGAAGAGTGGTCACTAGGGTGGCCCTTAGATTACACTAGAATTTTTTTTTTCATTGTATAGTTTGCGGCACCCTCCCATTTCGTGTGAATACCCATAAAATTATTATTTGCAAAATCTGATATCAATCGGTCAATTCTAAGACGTGCCTCAGGCCACTTAATGTTGAGAAATTTTGTTCTGGACCTTAAAAAAAACTTTTTTATTTTTTGTGCGACACCCTCTCATTTCATGTCAATACCCATAAAAAAATTACGTATAAAAATTAAAATCAATCGTTCAACTCTAAGGGGTGCCCCCGGCCACTGAAAGTTGAGAGGTTTGGTTGTGGCCATTGCAAAGAAAAATTTAAATTTTTTGTACGACACCCTCCCATTTGGTGTCAATACCCATAAAAATATTATTTGCAAAATTTGAAATCAATGTTTCAACTCTAAGGGGTGCCCGGCCAGTGGCGGTTTTAAGCACAGGCAAACCAGGCATTTGCCGGTGGCCTCGCATTTTTTTTTCTTAGTACAAGTAATATAAAAAATTTTTCTTAGTACAATAAATATTGTTACGTTTTTCACACCTTACTTCGAATTGGCCAAACTCACAATTCGATAAACGTAATTCCCAATCTCTTTCTGAATTCGATCACTGATTAGTAAGCAAACACACCAGGTTTTATTAGGTATTCAACACCTTAATACATACACATTCTGCTTAATCTCTAGAAATTTCGCGGTCACTTTTTAGAAACCTTGAGAAAATATTAGAATATTCGATTATTGTACGTTACGTTGATTTGATTCATAAAATCATTTGTTTTGTGTAGACCTTAATTCTAAGAACATGTACAACAACAACAACACTACTCATTTCATTCACTTTCTGTTGTGTTTTGTTGATTTTATTTTCCTGGAAGTGACCGTAATCGTCTAGATCTTTCTGTAATCGTCTAGATTTTTCTGTACTCGTAACAATATAAACAACGAAACTCATTTATTAAAATTCAATATATTGTATGCGTACAGTATTTTTATAAACAGTATTTTTATAAAATGTTTAACTTCAAAATATCTCTCTGAGGATGATATAATCGAAACATGTAAGAGAAAATTAATAAGAAAAAACAATTGTTTAATAAATTTTAAAAGTTATTTTGAATATATAAAACAGCGTTTTTTTAAATTGTAAAATCAACATAGGAATTTTGCCTGTAAAACATAAAATAAATTGTTATATAGTGATTTTACCGCACTCCGACAACAAAAATTGAAAATTTTAGTTATACATAATGCCTGGCAACCATATGAAAGAGTATGCAGTTTCTAGTCTCATATACATAAACGAAATTTGAAATTTTTTCTAAGCCTACTAGATTTTTTTTTAACATTTTACAGTTATTATATTTTTGTGAATATATGATTGCTATAGCTATAGTATGATTGTTATTGGTATAAAAAATGTTGTGTTATGATTGTGTGTGTGCGAGTTACAATTTTTTGGTATAATGTAAGTAATGAATGATGTAAAAATAGAGATTATTTGTTTTCCATTTCACTTCTAAATTATAATTCTTATAGTTCAGACGTTCTTTTTTGGTGTTCTTAGTAATTTATGCGATTTTAATATTGACGATTTTTGCTTTTCTCCTGGTTATTCTTCTGATTATACATTTTATATTGACGACTTCTGCTCTTTCCTTGGCTACTCTTCTGATTATTCGCTTTTATATTAATATTATTTAAATTATATTATATATTTATAAATAAATATCAAACTTTAGAAAAAGTTTAAATTTATATTCATCGTTAACTATGAATGAACTATGAATCCTCATCGTGATCGAGACACTGAAAGAAAATGGGCTTCGGGTGCCGAAAAAAAAAAATAAGAAAAAACATACAGATATGTTAAAGAAAATTAAACCATTGACAAGTTTTTTTAATATATCATCAAGTACTAACACAACTTTTGATGCAGGTGCTAGTACTTCGCAAGATGTTTCAGAAAAATTGGTAGATATTTTATCTGACCAGTCTGAAGCATCTTTAGGGTCTTTATCTTTTGTTGTTTCAAATTCTGAAGTTTCTGCAGTCCTATTACCGGACACCCATGAAAAAGATTTTGAAATGAATTTGTCTCAAGAGTCTTCGTTAGCTTCCAATGATTTTGTTTTAGCTTCGAATCGCGAATTGCATGAAGCACAACAAGACATAACTGATGTGGTTATTTTTTCCGACGACCCGGCGTTATGGCCCATTTCGTTTAATGAACGAGAAAGAGTCGATATTGTTAAAAAAGGACCGAGTCAGGTTAAGCAAATAAATTTTAAAGCCGATAAATCGGGTCGCAGATTTAATACTAGTTTCTACACGAGAGTTCTTGCTAACGGTGAAGAAGTTTCTAGAAGCTGGCTAGTGTATTCTATACAAAATTATTCGGTATTTTGCTTTTGTTGCAAAATTTTTTCTACCCGAAAAATATGTTTATCGTCGACTGAAGGTTATTCAGATTGGAAAAATATAGGTTCTAGCTTAAAACAACATGATAAATCTCGGATCACATTAGCTGTATGCAAAAATGGATGAATATGTCAGTTAATTTAAAATCAAATGCAACAATTGATCAAAATTTGCAGAGAATGATCGAAAATGAGAAGAAACATTGGCACTTGGTACTTGAACGTCTTTTTGCTATAGTGCTAATGTTAGCTGAAAGATCATCACCTTTTCGTGGACACCGTGAGCAACTTTATCAGCCTAATAATGGACACTTCTTGGCACAAGTAGAACTTATGGCAAAATTTGATCCAGTTGTGTTAGAGCATCTCAAACGAATAAAAAATAAATAATGCTTTGACACTTATCTTGGAAAAGATGTGCAGAATGAAATAATTGGACTTATATCGAGAAGAATACTGAAAACTATCCTATCTTCTGTACAGTCATCAAAATATTTTTCTGTTATCATGGATTGCACTCCTGATGTAAGTCATAAGGAACAGCTTTCAATTCTTTTGAGATGCGTTAAAATTAATCAGGAAGAAGTACAAATTGAAGAATTTTTTTGTTGCTTTTTTCACATAACTGATAGCACTGGTTCAGGTTTAGTTGAAATTTTTTTAAATTTATTAGCTGAGTATAATTTGGATCTAATGAATTGTCGCGGGCAATCGTATGATAATGGTGCTAACATGCGAGGGCAATACAAAGGGGTTCAAGCTTTAATCAAAGAAAAAAATCCCAGAGCTCTTTACGTTCCATGTGCTAACCACACATTTAATCTAATGGTATGTGATGCTGCGAAATCAGCATCGATTGCAATTAACTTTTTTTGTACTGTTCAACGAATTTTTACTTTTTTTGCTGCATCAACCGTTCGATGGGACATACTGCAAAGTGTTTGTAAAATGACTGTTAAATCATTATCAGATACGCGTTGGGAAAGCCGTATAAATAGTATAAAAGTTGTAGAAGATAATTTGGTTCAAATTATAGAAGCTTTATACAAAGTTGCAGATTCAAGTTCAATTGGAGTTGCTGTTTCTGAAGCTAACGGTCTTGCGAATGAGATATCCTCATATCAGTTTGTACTTTCACTTACAATTTGGTATGATATATTGTATGAAATTAACAAAGTAAGTAAAGTTTTGCAGAATCCCTCGGCAGATATTTCTATTATGATAAAATTGGTGGAAACTACGAACAAATTTTTAGAATCATTCAGAAGTGATGAATCATTTGAAGCGATTATTAAAAAATCTGAAGAAATAGCTATAAAATTAGGTACTGAGCCAGTATTCCCTTTAAGTGCGGCTTAGCCGAAAACGACGTTTTTTTGAATATGAAAGAACTGATACACCTCTAAATGGAAAGTCTAAATATAAAGTAGATTTTTTTAATGCAAAAAATTGATGTTGCATTAGTAATAATTGAAATTGTTGAATCATACTATATAACAAATCAACCTAATTTGATGAATTTAGAAGAAGCCAAAATAATATCACCATTGTTCAATTTAAATCTTTGAATCTAGCTTATAAAATTTATTTAATATTTAAGTTATGTTTATAAAAAAAAATTGTTAATTAGGTGTTTCCATTTTTCAATAAGTTTAATTTATTTTTTCTCGTTGTTTGTTTATTTTTATATGATCTTTATTTATTTTTATTTTTATGTTTGTTTATTTTAATTACTTTTATAACCATTTAAAATATAAATCACCGCCCTCCCGTAATTAGTAATTTACCCCTTATTTTGTATAGTTTTTTATTTTTTTACTTTTATATTTTTTGTTTAAATAGTTAAATTTTAAGTTTTATCCCTCCCCCTTGTTTATCCCGAGCAGAAATTAGTTAGGGAAAACCTGAATACAGTCAGGTCGTGATCAGGGCCTTGTCAGTCCTACAAGGGCAATCTCTATTAGAGCAAGCTGATGTGGGCCTGTTTAGGGCCTGATTTAGAATACCCTTTTAGGGTTAACCTAATTTGAATACATCCGGCCCGGATCAGGTTTCTCGTATTTGACCCCTAGCTGAAATTTCAATTGGTTAATATTCACTAGAGTATTATCCATTTTAGAAATATATAGTTAAAATCGTTTCATGTATATTTTAGTTATAGCTTCTCGGCTGAAAGACTATAATAATAGTCATTAAGGTGGTATGTATGTTTTAATTTTTTCTATTGTAATTTTTTTATTTTAATTTGATTAATTTATGTATATAATATATAAATATATTTCAGGGTCTGGTCCGGATATCCCAATCAGGGCCTGATCCGATTATCCCAATCAGGGTCTGATCCGGTAATCCCAATCAGAACCTGATAGGGCGAAAGCGTTACACTCATGATCAGGGCCCAATCAGGCTGTCCTAGCAATGCCTGATCCGGGTTAGGGCAAACCTGATTAGGGCTTTACTTGAGCCCTGACAAATTTCTGCTCGGGATTACTTAGCTCTTAATTCTGTTTTTATAACTTGTAAATTTAGTATATATAGTTGGTAATTTCATTATAATTTTTAATTGCAAATTAAGCCTGTCGATGTTTTTTTGAAAATCGAAACCGGTCGCTAATAAAAAAAATAAGTGAATAAAAATTGGTGTTTTTGTAATTATTAAAAATATTTAAAACATATATTGCATTAGTAATCTTAAATAAAAGATTCAAAATGCTTGATTCATACAACAAAATATTTGGTTTTTTAACCCGTACCAAAAAAATGCGAAGTTTAGATGCAAATGAATTGTTGAATGATTGTAAAAATTTAGAAATATCACTGAGAAATCCTAGTAAGAAGAATCGGACGTGAATCATGAAGAGTTATACTCGGAAATAAATACATTTTTAAGAATGGAAGCTTCGGCGAAATCGAAAGATGCACTGGAAATTTTGAAGTATATTACGGCAAATTCTTTAATCGAAATTTTTCCAAATTTATTTATTGCCCTACGAATTTTACTAACTTTCCCTATTTCAGTGGCAAGCGCAGAGAGGTCATTTTCCAAATTAAAACTCATAAAAAACTATTTACGTTCCAGTATGGGGCAAGACCGCTTATCTGCATTAGCTTTAATTTCCATTGAAAATAAAATAAGTCGATCCTTGAACTAAGTCAATGTAATCGATCCTCCTAAAATCTGCGAAAAAAATAAATGGTACCGCATTTTGAGTAGTCTTATTAGTGCATCTTCATCCAAAATAAAAAAAATACTTTATGTACATTTAAAACCTATGTGCGTTTTTTGTTTCGTTACGTTCTAATAAATATCCAAAACACAATAGAACATAAGAATTAAAAACTCAACTAATATAATAGAAAACTTGCCTATGGCCTCGCATATGGTAAATCCGGCACTGGGTGCCCCGGCCACTTAAAGTTGAAGGTTTTGTTGTGGCCATTACAAAGAAAAATTTAAATTTTTTGTACGACACCCTCCCATTTGGTGTCAATACCCATAAAAATAATATTTGCAAAATTTGAAATGTGCCGGGAGCACGCCTTAGAGTTGAACGATTGATTTCAAATTTTACACATAATTTTTTTATGGGTATTGACAAGAAATGGGATTGTATCGCACAAAATATAAAAAAAATTATTTACGGTTCAGAACAAATTTTCTCAATTTTAAGTGGCCGGAGGCACGTCTTGGAATTGACCGATTGATTTCAAATATTGCAAATAATATTTTTACGGCTATTGACATGAAATGGGAGGGTGTCGTACAAAAAATTTAAATTTTTGTTTGTAATGGCAAGAACAAAACCTCTCAAATTTAAGTGGCCGGGGGCACGCCTTAAAGTTGACCGAGTGATTTCAAATTTTGCAAATAAGATTTTTAAGGGTATTCACACGAAATGGGAGGGTGTCGTACAAAAAATTAAAATTTTTCTTTGTAATGGCCAGAACAAAACCTTTCAAGTTTAAGTGGTGAGGGGCACCCCTTAGAGTTGAACGATTGATTTCAATTTTTACACATAAGATTTTTATGGGTATTGACACGAAATGGGAGGGTGTCGCACAAGAAATGAAAAAGTTTTTTTTTAATGTCCAGAACAAAGTTTCTCAACATTAAGTGGCGGAGGTACGTCTTAGAAGTGGTCACAAGTGGTCACTATAGAGATAGCATCTTGGGTGCTTACCAGTCGTGAGTCGTACAATTCTTCAACACCACAATTTCTTCATTGAAGTGAAGTGGGGGCTCAATTTTATTTTCTGGTTGTGGATTCACCCTTTTTCATTATTCAATGAAATTTTTGTACCTTTCTTTAAGTTGCAAAAGCAACTATGACCATGGCAGCTGAGAGGCTTAGAGTCTGGTTTTTAGTAGCGCTCTCCGTGATAATAATTTATTTTTAGGTAGAGGAACCATATCTGAGTCGGCAGAATTGAGTCATAATCTTCATTTTGCCACAGTTATACTTACTTTTGATCTGATTTCATGTTTCGATATGTTCGTTAAATTCAACAACCTGATGTGAGTTTAATTTATTTTGCCATCAATTTTTAACAGTTTGTAAATTTGACTAAGATGTCTGTTAATTATTATCAATTATTACGAACAAAAACAACAACCATTTCTTTATTACAGTTATGAAAAATACTGTTTTTATAACCCAACTCTAAATCTGAAAAATGAAAATAAAAAAAGGATAATTTGAATAATTAGCGTTTGAATTTTTTAAGATTTTTATTTATTTTGCTAAATATTTGCACAACTTTGGTGTACATACATACATAATTAGTAAGTTTTCATCGTTTTAGTCCAAATTTGGACTAAAACGATGAAAACAAACAAATAAATATTAAATCGTCCAACAAAATAAAAAATATTATAATTAGTAAGGTTATGTTATACTATACTATTAAATACCTATATTTTTCAGGGGTAATATTAATTTAAATTTAAAAATTTGAAGAACAAAATTTACCATTATATAGGTGTGAGAACTCCGTGTGCTCTAGTGGCTGCTATTGACATGTGAGCTAACGTGAGTTATCACATACTATTGGCAATAGCAGTGAGATGTCTCAATCCAAGGTGATATCTTATGTGGACGCTATTGGACGAACTCTATCCAGTCAACAGTAGCACTATCAATCTTAACTGTGCTATATTCTTTGAAAATTCCTTATACTATTACTTTCTCGAACAAACGAGTAGCTAAACAAATAGCTCTATATATATGAGTTTCAATCATGTCTGAAATTAAATCATTAAGGAAAAGTGTGCGTCGCATGATCAAGAAATATGAAATCGCTATTTAGCTTTTATTTTATTTTATTTTGACTTCCTCCATCCTATCATGAAAAATTTGCTACGGGTAGGGATATCATTTATTGTTTATGTATCCATTCTTTAAAAGGAAAACATAAATAAAAAGAAACGGTTTAACGTCCGTCAGAACCTCAGAACGCATATTACACATACTGTAATTGGCTTCATCGCTACGCAACACATTTTATATAAAAAAGGTGTTGTTAAAAACATTTAAAAAACATGTTTGTTAAAAGCTGCTAATTAAAACACATATTTGTTAAAACAATCAAATTTAAACAGCATGTTTTTTGAGTAATTTCAACAGACAATTGTTTGTTATATTTTACCTACTATTTTTTTTTTAATGTAGTGAAAAAATGCTTGTGTTTTATTGGTTTTAAAACGTGAATGAATTGCAGTGATGTGAAGTATCATTAGTTAAAAACAATATAGGAAATACCCCTGCAGCCGCATGGTACACCTAATTATTTAAGCGTTAGGCAGGTAGCACTAACGTGAAAATAAAATTTCGGAACTCGCCAGGCTAAGGACGCTAGAGTCTTTTGTAGTCGGCTTTGCTTTTTAAGAAATGCAATTATTCCATAATAAAAGATAACGTTATTTAGCGCATATGAGAAATATGACACAAATAATGAACTAATTATGTATCATTATTCATTCTAATGGTGCTATTACACACAAATTAAATTCAGTTGCTATCATCAACTTTTCAGATGATTGTATTAATTATTTTTGACTGCAGATGGTGAAAAGATCAAAAACTGCAAGAAAATACAAATAAGTTTACGAAGTAATAATAATTTTTATTCTCTTCCATTTAATTATATCAGCTTTATTTGTATGTTTTTTTCGATAATAATAGTATGTATTATTGTATTGTTTTCTAACCTATAGCCTAATGAACTTAACCTATTGTCTAATGAAAATTTTCCTATAAAAAATTATCATTCAATTCGTATGATTCCAATTGGTCAAATTGTTTTGATTTCATTAAAATTATTTTCAAATTATAATCACAATTGCTTTGATAAGTTTTGTTCAAAAATCAAATTTTAATTAATTTTAATTTTAATTCTCTTATTTCGTTTAGTTGAACTTGGTTGATTGTATGAGAAGGGCGTTTTTTATCATCAGGGTTTTTTTATTAAGAAATTTGATTTATCAATTAAAACAATAAAGATTTATTGTTTTAATTGAAGAAAATTTTTTTATTTTTTATAATAAACAATTCTTTGTCAGAGAATAAAGTATTGTAATCGATTCGTGAATAATGAATTTTATTCTCTCGCAAATTAAAATTCTCGCTCGTGCCTCGCTCAAATTTCAAACTTTTGCTTAAGAATAAACTACTTCATTATTCACTCATTGATTAAACTACTATTAAACAACAATTTCTAAAAAAATCATTAGTTATTTAGTATTAATATTATATTATATAATCGATTATATCTAAATTAGTTTTATATAAATTGTAAATAAATTATATACTGTAGAAGTAAATGAAACGACAAAATGGCGACAACACATTATAGAGCAATTTTTGTAGCTTGTACAATAAAAAAATGCGCTAAGATTTGAAAAAAAAAATGTGAATCGAAAATACGTAAAGAAAACGTAAAATTTTGACATTAAAATCTTGAAAATATGTATTTAATCATTTTATACCTAATATAATATAATTTTTATTATGATTTCAATATGAAAATCAATTAATGTGATAATCGGTTTTAAACCGGTTGAATTTTTGAAAACAATTTTTTAGCAGTTAATTAGTAAACCAAATTATTTTTCAAAAAGTCAGTTGCTATCAGCTAACTTTTCTTGCAGTTTTTATATCTATCTCGCGCATGCTATCCCTCTTTTTCTCATACAAAGATTTTTCATCAACTTTTCAGATTATGGTAACTGCAAAAATGATTATGGGAGCTGAATTTAATTTGTGTGTAATAGCACCATAAGTGATTGGTTACTTTTCAATATAAAATCACTTATAGATAGAACTATATGATAAAAATGTTTTTTTAGATTTATGTCACAATGTATCAACGTTGTTATAACGCTACGAAAAACGATATTAAATTTATAATACAAAATATAAAACCTTAACATTATCATTATAAAATAACAGGAATGTGAAGCTTCCCCATTTCATACAAAGAAAACCTTCCATTACCATAATTTGTATACATTTTTTATTATGTTAAGATAAATATAATAATGCTCGAGTGACGAAAGAAAATATTGATATGCATCGTTAAAGTTAATTAATTATCTTATAAGAAAACGAAAAAATAACCATAAATTAAGTATCACAGACAAATTTGTAAAGTTAAACATATTTATTTATCATTGCTTTAAAAAAAATAATTTAAAGATGCATTTAAAAAAAATAATATAAATTTGTTTTTCACATTCATTTAAATTTAAATTGAATATAATTAGAAAATTAAGCAAAATTTAATTTTTTATTTGTAACATTGTCATTGAAAAGAAAATGAAAAATTCTTTGGCTGACGTGAAATGGAAAGCCTTTTTCATTTTTTAGAGCGGGCTATATAATGGCATGTTCTTTATATACGTATTTATTTTGTCGAATTTTTAGTCATACGAGACTAGTTTATGTGACTAAAATATGTGATGTGAGAGATTTAAGATTTATCCCTATTTTTATATGTAAGAATTTAGATTATGCACTCAAGACAATAGAGCTTAGCTTTAAAGGTGTAAGTTTCATCTATTATATTTTTGACAAAAAAACATAACTCAAGAACAAGGCATATACTTCTAAACAAACAATACTACTTATAACGATACATTTTTATTAAATAATCATATTACAATTATTTTAGCATTCTTAATTAAAATTATCTATTTAATTCTGCGCAAAATTTTATAAATTATAATTTAAAATCATGTGTAAAACGCATGCCACATTTCTTTATAACGATTCTCCCATTTTCGTTTTTCTTTATTTAGAGATCATTAATTTTGTGAAAAATTATATCATTTCATCACACTCTTTACTGACAACAATTTATGAATAACGAACACAATGTTTATTATTTATGCCAAAAATAAATACTTATATACATACATTAAAAGAGGAATAAAATTAGCTATAAATGCAATAAAAATTAAGGAATAAATTTGCATCAATGAAACCGATTTCAATTTTATTTGAATAATTTTGTTGTTTTTACATAATCAAAAATTATTAAGGATTTGAATAAGGTTTAATATTTAGCAGACAAGTACATTTGATATCAACTGAAAACAAATTGCTTAAGACTTCGCATTTGTTTGGACAATTATTGATTGATGATCGATTGATTGATGAAATAAATTGGTTTGATGCTCGTATCATTCATAAAACAATAATTATCTTTACCATTTTACTTTCAACATTAGAATAGAATAATAAACTTTTCAATATGAGAATACTAACTTTTAGGGCTGATTGTATGAACGCGAATAGAAAATATATCCTCGGATATAACGACGTTTGTATTGTATGAATCACGATAGAACCAAAAATGTATCAGAGGATTTTTTTCTATTCTCTGTTTCTATCTGTTTCTTCGCTGTTTTTCTTGTATAGAACAGTGGATAAAACAATTTGTTTTATAATAAAAGTAAACAAGTATTGCCACTTATAAAAATACTGCTATGAAAATGCAATAAAAACAAAAATACAAAAACTTCTATCCGTGTTCATACAATCGATGAAAAATAAAATTCTCGGATGAAGATATAAGATATAACTTTATTCTTGGATTTTTTTCTATCCATCGTTGTTCATAGATGAGATGGTAGATTTCAAAACAAGACAGGACGTACAGACTTTCAATCAATTTGTCAATCAATTGAAAACGAAAATAAACGAAATAAAATTTAGGGGATTTTTACACTAAATTTTATTTCGTTTATTTTCGTTTTCGAATTGATTGTAGGTCTGTAGCTTGCTTTACTTCATTCTGAAGTAAAACAATCAATTTACAAATTATTAATTATTAAAAAAATTGAACATATTCTGATTTGATTTCTGCTTCTGCGTTAAACTTTCAAGGGTGTTTATTGCATCATGCAATTAATTTACGACATAAACTATCTGTTTGATGAGGGGATGTCATCTACTGTAACAAAATTGGTGCAAGAATTTGATAATATGAGGTTATAATTAATGTTTTCGCTCAGACTAAAGCACGAATTAACTTTTGCCTGGACCTCCATTCCCGAACACATAAATGTAATCATAATATTGTTAATTTACACAATATTTTGAAATTCGTATTCCGACTTTCGAAATACCTAAGTGGTGTAAAAATTTACACAATATTGTGAATCTAAAAAGAACAATGTTGTTCTTTCAATGTGAACTTTACTGTCAAAATCACAATTTTGTTTTATATTTTGTGTGTTGACTTTTTACATACAAATTTCATCGATTGGCGTAAAAATTAATTTATAATGCAAAAATAAGTCTTTAATAATATTAATCAATTATATTGTTATTTAAAGATTAAAAAAATTAGTTGTCAAAAAGTTGCCTAAAACGACATCTTTGATAGTTTTATTTCGATGTAATGTACTACAAAAAATTTGTAATAATCTGTTATAATTTCGTAACTAGGACACAAACCTCATACCATCATACACAAATTTGTGTTATGGAATACCATTTTTACACAAACTTGTGAAGCATGTTGGTGAAATTGACAATATTATCGTTACATATTATATGTGTAACTACCCAAGCAGGGTTTGCCAGACTTTGAATTACGGCCAAGCACTGGCCCATCAATGGTTAACAATACTTGGCTATTGTTATTGGGCCAGTACTAGAACCATTCAACGGCCGATCTATGGCTTACAGAAAATAGCCAGTATGTTACCTTTGAATGGTCAAACACTGGTCCATTAATGGTAGACATTACTTGACTATTGTTATTGGGACATTACTGGAACCATGATCCGACCGATCTACGGTTTAAGGAAAATGGCAAGTACAGTTTGCTTTAAATGGCCATGCAATGGGCCATTAATGGTTAACATTAAATGGCTACTGTTATTGGGCCAGTACTGCAACCAAAAATTAGCTGATCTATGCCATTTGTTTAAAATTCACTAGAGTAATATCCATTTTAGAAATATATATCTGAATAATTTTCACCTATAGTTTAGTTACCTCTTCTCGGCTAAAAAACTATGATAATATTGAGGAGGTTAGAATAAGTTGTAAATTTTTTTTCATTAGACATTTTTATTTTATTTTATTTTATTTATTTTATTTTGTTTTATATTATTTTGTATTTAATTTCTTTAAATTTGCATATGATAATATTTTTTATTTTTTTAATGGCCGACTCATGGTTGCCAGTACATGGCCGTTGCTTCAATACTGATAATCATTATTGATTTGTTACTGGGCCAACTGTACAACTTTGTATGGGCCATTGCTGTTTTTTTCTCTGGCCCATGAACAGCAGCCATTTATTATCCGAAGTTATCATCCAGTAAAATTATGCTAATGGCCCAGTCATGGTTTCCAGTACTACAATACAATTGTACAACTGGGCTAGTAATGGTTCATTTCTGGTGACCAGTAACGCAGCAATGGCTTAGTACTGGCAAACATGACTGGACCATTAACATAATTTTACTGGATGGTAACTTCGGACAATAAATGGCTGCCATTCATGAGCCAGAGAAAAGAAACAGTAATGGCCCATACATGGTTGTACAGTTGGCCCAGTATCGAACCAATAATGATTATAAGTATTGAAGTAATGGCCAAGTACTGGCAACCATGACTCAGCCATTAAAAAAAATAAAAAATATCATATGCAAATTTAAATAAATTAAATACAAAATAATTTAAAACAAAATAAAAATGACTATAATGAAAAAAAATTTACAACTTATTCCAACCTCCTCCGCATAGGTGTTAGCCGAGAAGCGGTAATAACAATTGCCAAGTATTGTTAACCATTTATGGGCCAGCGCTTGGTCGTATTTCAAAGCCTGGCAAACCCTGCTTGGGTCCTCACAACAAACAACAACTCAATAGCACAAGAAGTGTGATATGGAATGATGAGATGCCTCTTTCGGTTGGAGTTGATAACGATATAGTCTCTCAACTGACTGGCGATATTTATTTATTTTCTAAATGAATTTTTCTGAATTTGAATTTTGAACTTTGAACTTTTTTTGAATTTTTCACATAAATTGAGGTTATGTGAAAAAAGTGTTGATATAAAAGTTTTAGATCTTTTTATTACCTACAACTTTGCCTCCTAATTTTTTTCCATAGGACTTTTAATTTTGCCGGAAATCGAGATAAACCGTTTTTTACCCTTAAAAACTCACCCCTTCCCCTTCCCGACCTCAGATCGCCCGTAAATTATTTTTCCTTTCATTTTTATAATATTCTCCTCCTTTTCTAATGGGTTTCATCGTACTATTATTTTTTTTGTTTTCAAAAATTATCGACCCTGGTCTTTAAAAACAATAAAATTTTAAAAAACTACATCATTGATAAATGTAAAATATAAAAGCTGTAAATGGAATTTTTATGAATCAAAGGGAATAATTTTTATGTTATATAAAAAAAGTAATAAAAATAAGTATAGGATCAGCGTTGAACCCCGGGCTTTTCTCACAACCCTGTACGTCGATAATGACAACTTCTTTTTACTAAATCTATTTAAATTATTTAATTTATAAAAATGTACATTACAACACAAACTGTTTTTGCACCAAAAATATCAAAAGTTTTCAACGTGCATTCTTTTTAATAAATAAAAAATATGTTTCTTCTATAGAACAATGTATAAATTATTCCTAAAAAATAGAATGTTCTATGAAACTTTCGAAATTCTAACTTTTTTTCATTAAATCTTGTGACTAATTAAAAATCAAAAAAAATTAAAACTAAAATTTTAAATTATCATTCGATATTAATGATCATTCAATCAACATTCAATAAAAAAAATTTAATCCCATTCAAAAACAAACAAAAATATCGAGGAAAAGATTTTCATTCCTTCTTAAAAAAAAAATTTAAAAAATGGTACAATAATCAACAACAACAAAATGTATAAAAAAACAGAATAACACGAAACATTTCTTCTAAAAAACTGAAGAAAATATTGAGATGTCGTAAAAATCTCCTGAATTCATTCTAAATTTTACTTCGTATCGACGTCGCACTATGCTAAAAGACAATAGGAATAACCTTAAAAAACTACATAATTGATAAATTTAAATGTACTGTTAATTGTTCGCAGCCTTAAATTGTGTTTAAAACAATCTTTTGGGATGAAGATGACAACTCATATTTAGAGCCAATTGACTGAAATAACTGAAAAAACAACAAAAATTACATACAACTTTCGAGTTGTTTCAGTTGATTAAGCCAAATCGGACATGACTGAAGGAATACTCAAATATAGTAGCTTTTTTTTAAGGAAATAGTAGTTTTTGTTTTTCCTTATTTCATTTCACAAGAATAAAATTATGGAAAATAATGATAAGAAAACCACTATTATATGATTTTTAGCACTGCCTGTCAAAAAATAATTAATTTTCTTATAAATATCGAAATTATAATAATTTGAACGAAACAGGAAATTTGTTGCTCTTTGTTTTGAGGTGCTATAAGGGGAAAGTGTAAAACGAAATTTGGCTGGCTCGTTTAAGTGCCAAGAATGGTTTATTATTTTAAAGATTTGAAATTTAGATTTAATTCTCGGATCCTTAAGTTTTGAAATATCATTGAAAATATGGTTTTTGATCTATCAAATTGTTTTAATTTTTTTTTAGTATTAGCTCCGAAAAATGATTACTTTTAGAACTGTTTAGAGTCCGCAAAATTGTATTTTAGCGGCCTAGTACTTAAAGTCGTTATGACAACACTTTAGCGGATTCAAAATTTGTTTTCTTTTTATATTATAATTATTTTCAAATTATAATCAAAATTGCTTTGGAAAGTTTTGATCAAAACTCAAATTTTTAGGTACGCAAGAATACAAATTAAGCAATAAATTAGAAAAAAAATCCTAAGAGCTAATACTAAAAAACGTTGTATGCAACACGTACGCAAATGGCTTTAGCAGACTCATCTTCATATTACAGACTCGGCTAGCGCCTCGTCCGGAAACATTTCGATTCGTCCGCTAAAACCATATTTTGCGTACTTGTTACATAAACTACTATTATTCTTAATTACCTCATTTATTAACTACGAGTAGTGAGAAAAAATTCTAATAATTTAATTGTTTTGGGTTGCTTCTTTGAGCAGTCCATTAAATGCAGTTTGGAAGCAGAAGGCCTCTGCATTCTTTTCCTATAACAATGAATGATCTAGTCAGTTTGCACAATTCGACTGAGTAAATGAGTAAGACGGCGAAAAGAATCTGTTTTAAGCATGATGCATCTGATTTCATCTGCAGCACTGTTGTTGACGATATTTATAAACCCGAGCAGAAATTTGTCAGGGCTCAAAAAAGGTCCTGATTAGGTTTGCCCTAGTCCGCGGATCAGGTATTGGTAGAGCAGCCTGAATGGGCACTGATCACGAGTGTAACGCTTTTTCCCAATCAGGTCCTGATTGGGATTGCCGGATCAGACCCTGTTTGGGATTTTCGGATCAGACCCTGATTGGGATAATCGGGTCAGGCCCTGATTGGGATATTCGGACCAGATCCTGATATATATTTATATATTAAAATTAAATATATAAATTAAAAAAAATAAAATAAAAAAATTACAAAGGGAAAAATTAAACTTAAACCTTAATCACTAGTCAACTAAGATAACTAAGATAACTAAGACATACATGAAACGATTTTAACTATATATTTCTAAAATGGATAATACTCTAGTGAATTTTAACCAATTGAAATTTCAGCTAGAGGTCAAATACGAAAAACCAAATCAGGGCCTGATATAATCAAATAAGGTTAAACATAAGAGGGTATTGTAAATCAGGTCCGGAACAGGACCACATTAGATTGTCTTAATAAGGTTTGCGTTTTCTGGACTGACCAAGACCTGATCACGCCATGACTGAATTCAGGCTTTCCCTAACTAATTTCTGATCGGACAGTTATATATGCATATACGTATATATCCTGTGAATTCCTGCAAATGGTATTTAATCGATTATTGTTTACCACAACAAACAACGGAAACAATGGGAGTAATAAACGTTTATAAAAATTCCTTGATTGAATATTTAACATTTTCCAAGTATGTAATTATATTATATATATCTGTAATCATGTTTTTGTTATGTAATTAAAGGAATATTGATAGCTACGATGGAATAATTCCAAATCACTATAATCAATTTGAATAATTTACAATTATCCACTTGTTTACTGGTTTTGTGCTTTTTTGTTCGATTTATTACGCAATTCATGTTGTAACATTTTCTGTTCTGTTTAAAAGGAAACAGAAAAGGGTTAGATCCTAAATTACCATTTTAATAATTATAGTTAAAAATAACTATTGAAATTTTGAATAGATATTTTATTTCGTTTTTATTGATACTTAATTAGGGTTGTATACATTATAGTATGTGCGATACGATATTGTTTTGGTAACTGTAATGTTCAACGGTGCATTTAAAAAAACATTTTATATTTTAAACATTTAAAATGTTCATTGACGTTGTCTGAAATATAATCATCCTATCCTCCTGATTTAATTGGTTGACTGATACTTGTTTAAGTAATATAACAATTACAATTTTCTTCTTCCGAAGATCATGTTTCGTTACCATCAGCGTTAACTGTAAAAATATAATTGATTGATTGATTGGACTGTAGGACCAAGCACTAGGCGAGACTCCCGGATTACGGCCGGGCCACTTCCTACAGCCGTTTTACATCTAACATTAGGTAAGGATAGGTAGGTAATTATAAGTTAGGAGTGAACGACCCGGTTACAGACACCTGGCAAATCGTATCTAGCTACTACTTTTTACGAGACAATCACAAGGACAATCACTTATACATATAATCTGCAATCGCCAATCAGCAATCCCGTATCTAAAATTCCTCGCTTAAACTAACTTATGAACTACCCAACACCAATACTTAACATCTAAATCGGCTCTGTAATTCTCATCCAGAAAATCCATATTGGATTTGACTGGATTCGAACCGTCGACCCTAACAATGTAAGACTAGTGCGTTAACACACTCGGCTATACATCGCTACATATAATCTGCAATCGCCAATCAGCAATCCCGTATCTAAAATTCCTCGCTTAAACTAACTTATGAACTACCCAACACAAATACTTAACATCTAAATCGGCTCTGTAATTCTCATCCAGAAAATCCATATTGGATTTGACTGGATTCGAACCGTCGACCCTAACAATGTAAGACTAGTGGGTTAACACACTCGGCTATACATCGCCTCAGCGTTAACTGTAAAAATATAATGAAATAAAATCATGTACACGTCAACACATAGTCAAACTCCTTCAAATTATTATCGTATTCTCTATCGTATATCCTACTGTGATCGAACACATTTTCATTTCTGAGGTGTTATTTACTGGAATTTTCAAAGACCAAATGATGAACTTTACCATCATTCATGAAGCGGGCGTAATGCAGGATCTATACATGATCGCATTTTTTGTATTCAAAGTTAAACTTATTTACTATAGCGTTAATTACAGTAACTGAAACGTTACTTACTACGTTAAACGATATCTGAAGATCATTCGGACTGAGGTTAAGTAATGTCTTTGTATTACATGGCATCAAGATATGCTGAGGTGTTTGGATATGCTTTTTTAAAACATGAGAACAGTATTTCATACAGGGACAAAAATACCACTGAATAAATATGTTCTATTACTTCGATCTGGCAGACCTAAGAATTACATTCTCGAGCCAAAAGTGAAATTCTTATCCCCACTTTTTTTGGCATTTCTTGACGTTTTAGGACCTACTCATTCTAAAAAAGCAAAAAAAAATGTATGTCTGTCTGCCATTCGGCCAGCCGGTCATCACAACCGACGAAACCTAGAAAACGGCTGGAGGGATTTCAAAAATTTTTGTTTCTATAAATACGTATTCTCAATGGGAAGAGCCGAAACGGTGATGTGTTCGATTGCTGTCCCGGAAGTATGTCAAAAAAATAGTCAAGTGTGTCAAAACAAGGAAATTTGCATATTTTTGGCTTAAAAAACGTTCATTTTAAGTGATTACGAGTAGGAACATTGAATTTGGAGAAATCTTGTTGGTCGGGATTGGTATTTTAGACCAATATCTAGATTATTGCATTATTAGTTTGTCAAAAAAATGTTGTAAAGTGTGTCAAAAGAATGATTTTCATTTTTTTAATCTAATTTTTTGGGAAAAATGAAATTAATTATTTGTATAGCATGAAATGTAATCGAGTATGAAATTGGACATGAAAATTTTTGATTTTGTTATGATTTTTGGAATATTATTAGAGTTTTGAAAAAGTTTTAATTTTATTATAATTTTTGTTATATTTTTGAAATTTTGAAGAAAATTTGTATTTGTAATTTTGTTATGTTTTGTTGTTTTGGAAAAAGTTTTTTGAATTTCGAATTTTTGATTTGGAAAAAGTTTCACTTTTTGATTTTGTAATAACTTTTGGAATATTTTTTGAATTTTGAAAAAAGTTTGTATGTTTGGTTGTATTATAATTTTTGTAATATTTTTAAAATTTTGAAAAATGTTTCAATTTTTGATTTTGTAAGAATTTTCGGAATAATTTTAGAATTTTGAAAATGTTTCAATTTTTGATATTATTATAATTTTTTGAATATTTTTGGCATTTTGAAAACAGTTGGTATTTTTGATTTTGTTATAATTTTAGTAATATTTTAAGAAATTTGGAAGAAGTTCGAATTTTTGAATTTGTTAATTATAAAATTTTGCAATCAACTTTGAATTTTGCAAAATGTTTCAATTTTTGATTTTGTAAAAATTATCAGAATATTTTTAGAATTTTGAAAAAAGTTTGTATTTTTGATTTTGATTTTATTTATAATTTTCTCAATATTTTTAGAATCATGGAAAAAGTTTGAATTTGTGAATTATGAATTTTTGCAATATTTTTAGAATTTTTAAAAAAAATTTAATTTTATTGATTTTGTAAGAACTTTCGGACTTTTTTTGAATTTTTAAAAAGTTTAAATTTTTGATTTTATTTTGATTTTTGAAATTTTTAAAAAAAAATTGTATTTTTGATTTTGTTATAATTTTTGCAATATTTTAAGAATATTGGAAAAAGTTTCAATCTTTGATTTTGTAATAATTTTTGGATTATTTTTAGAATTTTAAAAAGAAGTTTAATTTTTTGATTTTATTATAATTTTTAGAATATTTTTGCAATTTTGAAAGAAATATGAATTTTTGATTTTGTCATATTTTCTCGAAACGCTAAATAGAGGTTTTTGAGTATAGTTTGCTGGGTGTATCATCTTTTCACTAAGTTATATTAATTTATGATCTGTCATATTGAGATCTAGTTGTCGATAAAACTCGAAAGCAATTCGAAAGTAATAAATTTTATAACAGAGAATCTCAGTCTTTATTGAAAGATCTAGCACCCTTATTTAAATTAACCGTCACCCAGTGTATAAAACTGTTTAAAAGTGTCTTTCAAAATGATGGTAGTAAATTCACTTTAATGAATTATTTGGCTCTAAAACTCTTTGGGTCGAAAAAATCCACCAAAAAATCATACCTATTCGGTCCATTGTTTCTTATTGCAAGGCTATCCAAGAACTATCCAAAAAATTCATTTCATTTTTTCTCGAACATACTACTTTTTCGTCAACATTTTTTGGCTATGGAGTTCATCAGACTTAGTGAATTGAGTTGGTGGTGTTCAATGCACTCCAAGTGCAAGATTAGTCACATTCGATGTAGTCAGTTTGTTCAATTTTGTTTCAGTAGCAGAACTGACAACTATTGTCCGTAAACTTCTAAATCAGGATGTTGTTGATCTTGTACTCTAGGGTAATTTGAAGATAATTTATAAGACATGGAATACATGGGTTATGGCCCAGGAAAATCTCCAATTCAATTTACAATAAGTTTACACCAGTATCTAATTTGCTACGTATCAGATTAGATAGCCGTTTTCACCATCATACTTTTTAGATTTGATACGCTGCTGTAAACTCTTACTATTTAGGTATGACGTTTTAATTTTTAGCGCGTCTTTTTATTGTTTGTTTGTTATTTTTTCATTACAGTAAATTAAAAATTGATTTACAAAAACGAGATTAACATATTAAATTTAATAAATTTTTGATTAAGTTGTATGTTGTATTGTTGTATAGTTATACTTTTATATATAGTTTTTTAATTATTATTGTTAGTTAAGATAAAATAAGTTAGGTTAATAAGTTTGTAGTTGTTAGGAAATAATAATGGAGCAAAATTCAATAGGTAAACAATGGCGAGACGACGAAATTAAGGCGATACTGCAAGTTGCGATTGAAGTAAATGAAAGTACATATATTGAATGTGTTATATAATGTTATATGTGTATAAAAAATAAATCAATAATTTTAGATAAATGACTTATTCGATTCGCATCGAACAACGAATGGAGCTGTTTTGAAGGAATTATCAAACAGGTTTACAAAAAGAGAGCCCCCAAATTAAATTAAAATATACCACGCTTTACGCCGTTCATATTGTTCTCGAAACTCGGATGCCAGAAGAAGCGGGGCTGCAAAACCCAGTACCATTTATGATAAAGAAACGACATTCTTTGGGGTAGTTGTAAAATAGACAATAGGCATAGACACATCGCCTTTTGTTGATCCATCGCAAGTGGTTGAAACAAGTATGACGTCAACCGATGAAAATTCGGATTGTGATGTTTCAATTGTGATCAGAGGTAAGTTTTTAAAACATACAGGGTTGGAGGATAATAATATTTTTTTTAAGAAACGACGCCTGCAACTGCGAAAAGAAGATCGAAAATAGACACAAACACGGAGATGAAAGACTACGATGCTAAGTTAATGGACAGATAAAAAGATAAAAACGACGCCTGCGACTGCGAAAAGAAGATCGAAAATAGACACAAACATGGAGATGAAAGACTACGATGCTAAGTTAATGGACAGATTGGCAGAGTTTCAAGAAGAAGCTGAAAAAACAGCTGATGAAAGATTAGATAGGTTCCTTAATGCTGTACCTCAGCTAATGGTGAGTTTTATATTATTAATTAACTTATTTTTGAAAATTTTTAGCCTGAATCTAGGAATTCGGGATAGAGCATTACTCCAAGAGGAGTACAAGAAATAATAATGAACCCGCCTACATCATCAATCGGTTCCTCAACACACCCCAGCTGTTCCAGCATATTTTTATGGATTCCAGACGCTGTATGAAGATTTTATAGAAGAGGAATATGATATGACCAATCGTAATATAAGATGTTAATTTTTTTTTTAATTTTGGTAATTGAAATAAATAAATAAATAAATAATAATTTAAAATAAAATGTTTATTGTTTTTTAATAAAAATAATTTGTCCATACTTAAAAATCAGCTATAATTTCATAATATTTAGTAGTACATACTTCATTTTGTAATAATTTATTTTAAGTAAAATCTGTAATTATATTAAAAATTGTGATCAAATTATTATTTAAATAAAATAAAAGTTATAGAATCAAATATATTTACTTAGTTTTATTAGTCTTACTAATTGTAAGAAATTGTTTTGAATGTGGATAATTTAAAATGCACTTCAAAATTTCAAATCAATCCTGCCTACCTAGCTCGATCTGATATTATAAATCATTACTTTCCATATATAATATACAATAAAAAATATAATTAAATTGTTAAATGACAAATTTAAACTATTTTAAATTTACTTTATATGTTAATTATTTTCGTTTTATATGAATTTGCTTTCGAAGAGGTAATTTATTCGTAATATTACTCAACTCATTCCTAACCGACCCTCCTCCAGCGCGATCTGATACATTATTCATTATGGTTTCCATTGTTCTTAGCGATGGTTGTTGAAGGCTTGATCCATTTTCATCAATATCAACCAAAACTGATTTTTTTTAACTATGTTGTGTAGCATACAACATACAACTATTATCTATAATAATAGATGAATTTGATTTTTATTGTGAGGCACGTATAACAGTGTTTATGTCATAGGAATCTTAACGTAAATCATTATGGTACTACCTATATAGGCGGGAATGTCTTCAGACAAGGTGAAGGCAGTCAGCTAACACTTGCACCATGCTGATTTGCTAACATTCGTGAAAAAAATTTGAAGTAGGATAAAGATAGGGATCTTGCCTTTATCATACATAAAAATACATAAATTTTATCTACGGTACAACTACTTTACTTATACAGTGTTGGGAAATGCTAAACATCTAGAACAAATTTAGAACGACAATAAATACGGAGATAACTCTATTCAATATTTATATATACCACCAGTAAGCAGCTTTATTATCGACGTTTTGCATGATTAAAACCATCTATGACATGTCTCGAAAATGAGACAGACCTGACCACCCGCCACTACAACAACTCATAAAAGTAATAGTATATTATTAAAACAGATAAAAATTTTAACAATACCTTTGGAGCAAATCTATAGTCCATTTCGTTTACTTTTTTTAATATTCTCCACCTACTTTTTAATTTACCTATGTTTGTTCTACAACAATTCTGGCAGAATTTAGGCAAACTTTAATGAGCTGATATCCTTTAATGACCCTGATATCCTTTGATTAGCCAACTAATTTAAGGATATGCTGGATCACCTATCAAATAATAATCAATAAAATTCCCGTTGGTTTCTATTGGTCCCTAAATGCGAAAAAGAATTAATAATTGGGAACTTCTATAACAGTTTAAATATATACCTTAGGCATAATTGAAGCCGCGTTTTCGAATAATCCTGAGTTTTTGAAAACATAGGCATCATGTGCTGAGCCAGCAAATTGACAGCTCACATCAAGAATTCTAATATAATAAAAAAGTATTAGTCTAAAATAAAAAAAATAAGGAAAATATTGGCTGCCAAAAAATCTGGATCAGCTACTATTTGCGTATTGCCAGAAGTCCATCCTTTCCTATTTACAAAATCCCCATGTCCTTCTTTTGGGGCCACCACAGGAATTTGTGTCCCGTCAATTACACCTATATCTGCGGAATATTACATATTTTAAAATTTTTTTTGATTTAGTTCCGCTTCTTCTGTTGAAGGCATTTTTATATAGCTTTTAACATGCTTGAGCATGGCTGTTATGAAGCGCCGTACGTTGGCAATAATTCTTAGTTCCGCACAAGAACCTGATTTATACAAGTAGGAGTTTGTTTTTCGACCGTCATAGAAGGTCTTGGGTTTAACAAGTTATATTTTGGGGTTGAATTTTGTCTTGTCTTTGTCTATCCAATAATTACATACCCAGTCTTCATTTGAAAAGTTTTTTAAGTACAATTTCATTCCACCAAGATGAATTTCTGGGTTTTGATCATATACGTACTTTACGACGGTTTTTCTGGTTGGTTATAAAAAATTTCCACATAATACTTCTTTTAAATAAAACATTTTTTAAAACTATATTGTTACGTTTTTCCAAACTTACTTCGAATTGGCCTAACTCACAATTCGATAAACGTAATTCCCAATCTCTTCCTGAGTTCGATCACTGATTAGTAAGCAAACACACCAGGTTTTATTAAGTATTCAACACCTTAATTGTTTCACAACAACAGGAAAACAATACAGCAAACAATATTCCTAACTAGAATATTCTTTTAACAGCTTCAGAAACTCCAACGGTTTATTGTAGAAATTTCCAGTAACTCAACGTTCAAAATAATACACAAATTATTTCTACTCAATAACACTTATAACTTTATTCACTAATTTAAAGATCACTTTTATAATTTTAACTTCACAATCGCAGGTTTAAAATAAACTAATTCCAACTTCACTATCGCAGGTTTAAAATAACACTAATTCAAAACTACAAGAGGTAATTTTCTTATATACCTTCTGCAATACTTCTAGATAATTCGACATCACTTTCCAGAAACCTTGAGAAAATATTAGAATATTCGATTATTTTACGTTATGTTGATTTGATTCATAAAATCGTTTATGTTGACCCTATTTCTAAGAAGAGACAACAACAACAATATTCATTTAATTAATTTGTTTGTTGTGTTTTGTTGATTTTATTTTCCTGGAAGTGACCGTAATCGTCTAGATTTTTCTGAATCGTAGCAATATTGTACATATGAGATGTACTCCTTCGCCAGCTTTCTTCTTCCATATCGATTATGGTGTAAATATTTAATATATGTACTCATCATAAAACAAAAATAATGATATTTAATTAATTAAAAAATCACAACACGAAACGTAAATACTCAAAATAAGTTTTTTTTTACATTTTGTGTGAAATGTCATACCAATGTCATACCAAATTTTGACAATAGAAATAATACCTATTTGCTCCGTATCTAATTTGGTACGTAGCAAATCATCCTACCAATTATTTGGTACGTACTTTTTTGATAATTGTTTACATCGGCCATAGCCGACCTAATAAGTATAGTATGTATGTGCATATTAGATATTGGTGTAAAGTTAGTATTAATTTAATTGACCAAAAGTATTTTAAGACCAAAAGCTTAAAAAATATGTATATAAAATAAAAGAAAATTAATAACTTTTCTCTTTTCCGCTAGGCGGCGCGTAAAACCTTGGTTTACTTCAAAGCTCATATCTCAAAAAGCTTTTTTTTTTTGTTTTTCACAAATTTTAAAGTAAACATATGCAGCTATGAAATTGAGAAATAAAAAGTCAGCAATTCAATATGGATTTTTTCTTACGATTTTTTAAAGTTTGGTATATGAAAAATTCACATGTGTTTTTTTATTAAGTAATCCTGTACTAAATGTGGATCTAATAAATTAAACATTTCATATTTTAACACCTGCAATAAATTTGAACCATTTTTTGTGTATTTCTGATTGAGAAACAGGTTTTTATTCAGAATAAGAATTGGAGATCCCAATGATCGAAGATTTTGTTATAATTTCAACATCACCAACACTAACATTAGAAAAAAACATTAAAAAAATATTTTTCCTATAAACATTATAATTTAATCAATATTATAAATAAATACATTAAAAAATTAATTTATATATTTTTTCTTTGCCTTTAAATTGAAATATTTATGATCATCAGAAAAAGAAAACATTTTGGCAATTATTTTATCGGGTGTAGTGTTATCCGGTAAAAAACAGTGGAATCCTTGAGTTCTTTGTTTTCTTCCAAGAACATTTCGTAGATGTCGGTGAGGGTCCATAACACCAACCGCTTTGATTTCTTAATTTTTGTCGATCCTTCTGTAATAGTAACAACATCTTTAAGGCCAGGCATTGTTCTACTAATTTCCTCTGATAAGAAGTATGTTTGAATTTGTTTTACTATATTTTGTGACAAACTGTGCACTTGTTTGCTTTGAGGCCAACTGTAAGGACCTACTGTTTCCAACAGATCCATGGTGAATTCTACCAGTCGTCTTGATGCATTAAATTCATCCTGGATACGTTGATTTGACCAAAATTTACGTGGTAGAGTTGTCAACAAAAACACTTGTTTTGATTTACAGCTGGCATCTTTATACTCTTTTTTAAGGTTCATAAGCCATGATGTATATTCACATTCCTCGTTTGGTGATAACACTTTAACTGAATCTACTTGAAATATTCTTTGACTTATTGCCGATGTGACACTTGCAATTTTTTTATAACTTCCTGTTGTAATATGATTTTGTTTGATAGGAGATTCGGCTAACCTTCCAAGAACATTGTTAATATCTTCTAAAATGTCATTAAGTAGTACAGGAACTGGTGGAGATATAGTATCAACCGAAACTGGTGATGGATCTAAAGATGCTGGAGGTATTTGATTATTTTCGTTCGTTGGAACATTTTCAACATCCTGATTTATAGAAATAATTTCACTATCGATAGTTTCCGAACATGAAAGCTGCTGTATAGAAAATATTAGTTGCATATGAATTTTTATTCATTTTAATAAAATAATTAAATTTACCTTATTTTTATAGATATAAGGGCGACATGTTTCACATATAAACTGGTCATCACGCAAAGTAAAATTTAGGGTCGCAGCTTTTTGAATAACAGCTGGTGTGACCAGTTTCACATTTTTTGATGTCCTCTGATGATTTTTGAGACCGTACAAGCTACAGCACAATTTGAAAGGCATTTCTATTATTATCTTTTCTAAACGTTATGTCTTCTAAATATTTTGAAATATAATTGATTATAAGGCAATCCAATCAATATATATACCCTTGAAATAGTTTTGACATAGGTAGAATCAGGTAAAATTAGGTAGGTACAATTTAATATATTTTGATTGGATGCAAGTATAATTTGGTCAAAAACCGTTTGTGGGCGTCATTAGAAATTTTAAATGTTAAAATTATGAGCCTCTAATGAGATTTTAATTAGTAAAAAGGGGCTGAATAGACATTTTTTTAAAATGAATAAACATTTTACACACCCTTTTAATAATTTAAATTCCTTTATTTTACCACTTAACTTAAATTAATTTTTAATAAGTTTTTAACCATTTAACCGCACAGAAAATGGTTCAAATTTATTGCAGGTGTTAAAATATGAAATGTTTAATTTATTAGATCCACATTAAGTACAGGATTATTAACTTAATAAAAAAACACATGTGAATTTTTCATATACCAAACTTTAAAAAATCGTAAGAAAAAATCCATATTGAATTGCTGACTTTTTATTTCTCAATTTCATAGTTAACTTTAAAATTTGTGAAAAACAAAAAAAAAAGCCTACTTTTTGAGATATGAGCTTTGAAGTAAACCAAGGTTTTACGCGCCGCCTAGCGGAAAAGAGAAAAGTTATTAATTTTAAACTTACTTATTTCAATTATTCAATTATTTTCCTTTTTACTTGCAAAAATAGTCGTAAGTCGGATGAAATTTGTGGCACCTATTCACAAAACATTGCCACCATTACCAAAAACTACGTGAAAAAGCCTCAAAATTCAACCGCGCATAACTCCGATTCAGAGTACACAAAAAATAAAAGCAGAAATTGCTTTTTTCCTTTTGTCAATGCCAACAAAATATCAAAATTTCAGATTTTTTAAAAATCAAAAGTTTAAAAATCAACAAAAAAATGTACGTTTTCAAAATAATAGCCCAGTAATTAATAATATAGCAAAAAAGAAAAAAAACTTAACTTAATGTTGATTGTAGTACATTTGATTCTCTTGTCCAATAAAACAATCAGCTAGCCCGTTTAGTAGCCCATATAGTAGGATTGATGACAATTTATCACAAATATTTTTAACAAACAATTAGTATAATTCTTCAACAAACCTCAATAAACAACAAATTCCTTATTCACTTTCTGATCACTTGTACATTCAATAACTGTTCGGTTGTTGCTAAATTGCAACCATCAATTTGATACACATAATCGAAATCTAAAAAACACTCATACTGTTTTCACTTCGATTCGATTAAATCCTGATTATTTTAGATTAATTTTAATGTTAATTGATTAATAAATTAATTAATTGATCTTAAATGGTTCGGCTTCCGAAAAAGTTCATCGTTTGAAATTTTATTATTTTCTGAACAAAAAAATTCTATGCAATCAATCATAAACTTATTTTCAATATCTTTATTTTTGATTTTTAATTATAGTATATTCTTCAACGATGCCGAAAACCGCATATTTTGAAACGAGAGGATAGTTGGTAATGGTCGCGAGATTCAAAATATGATTTTCGGCGAGTAGAAGACTGTACTTTTTCTACTACTTTTTTAAAAATTATTATTAATTTTTAAACATTTTCATTTGTAATTATATACAATTCACATTTTAAAACATACACTGTTACAAATTAAAATTGTATATGTGTATTTATGTTTCTGCTATTAAAAAATAGATGACTCAATATGAATAAAAATTATCCAATTTTTATGTCAAAGACACAGCTGTCTTTAATTACAAGCCTTATTGTTTTTTTCGTTAATTTTTTACATATCCATACATATTCATGATGTTATATTTTTATTCTTTTTACACTACAAAATCGTATATTATTATTCTATTTGCTCTATAAAGTTCTTAAAATCATTAAATAATACATCTTTGAAGGTTTATTAGTTTTGAATTTTGCGTCTAGTAGGCTCATAACTAAAGACGGTTTGTACTTTGTCATAAACAAAATCAAATTCAGATTTCAGATTTCTAAAATAAAAATATCAGTTTTGATTTAGTTTTTGAATGGGTATAACGCTACGTAAATTCTTGATATATTTTAACACAACCTAAATTATTTTACGTAAAATAAATATTTTTTTTTCATTTTTGTTAAATAAATAGGGGAAATAATATTTTTTAAAAATATCTTAACACCAACTGTTTCTTATCATACTATTTAAAAAGAATATATGAATATTATATATTTAACTATTATTATTTTAACAATTTTAATGTAAATTGTCCGTAAATAATTCAAAAATAAATTAACGTCATCCTCCAAACAGAGACAAATTAACAGTAACAAAATTATTTTATTCAATCAATTGATTGTCTTAACGGGTATTCTAGGATGGTTTATTCTTTTAAAAAACTACTTTCGTCACTAGGTGCGAAAGTAATTCGTATAGGTTTTTTTTATCACCGGTGACGAAAAAGAAGTTTTCGATTCAATGAACAAACATCGAAAGTAGATTTTTTATGTTGGGTAGTAGAAAAAATATTTATTTACACCAGCCAATTTATCATTAATAATAATTTTCACAGCATATATTTTTTGTTTTGATTTTAAACCAATTCGGAATCCGTTCCGATTCCAAACTAGAACTTAATTAATTATATAAGAATCTTCCTCGAAGTTAAAACTTTAACTAAAATTATAATCAAAATCGTTTCACAGAACGACTTTATTTTCTTAAAAAAAGAAATCCATTTATTTCATCGTTATGTTTAGTTGTCTCATTTTTCAAATAGACATTACCCATGCATTGAATATCTGCCGTGTTTAAAAAAAACAAATGAAACAGACAGAGAAAAATTATTCAAACAAACCGTCTTACACCATCATAACAAAAAGGTCCTTCTAAATTCAATTATTTATTAATATTGCGAACATATTTCAGTTCAAACATCACAAAATGAAGTACCTTATTATTGATGGCAAGATCAACACACCTACGCAGAATCAATATACTCTATTTCGTTATCTGTTTAATACAAAAATATATTTCTTTCTCATTAAAAAAAATAAAATAAACAACAATTGATTATACACCGAAATTTAAGATCCGTTAATTGAGTTGGAATGAAAGATGCATATATACATTATGAAATAATATACTAAAGGATGGATTTATTTATACAGTGAAACGTTGTAAACGGTCAGATATTATTTACGAAATGATGTTAAGTTGTTTGATAGTACGGAATGGAGGTATGATTAATGTGATGACTATTTGTTTTTAGATTTTAAAAGAAAATTTCCACTGATCAAATTTTTGTTGGTCGTTACAATACAGTACAGGTCATTGGCTTACCAATGGGTTGTTTATTTCTCCACTTCTGGCAGATATTTTTATGAATTTTTTAACTATAATTGGCTAGCGCTCAATTGTCTAACGACGATAAAAAACGAGCATTTCAACTTTAGCAGTAGAAAAAAAACTTGGATATGAAAAGTTTTCAATAAATAACTCGAACATCGAAATTAAAAATGCATCTAACCAAATATGTATGGACAAATCGATCACCACAACTAATATTTAGCGTGCATAGATTTATGTCAAATCGTTTTTTGTTTGTTTTCCTCTCTCTCTGTTTCTCTGAGACAGTTATGTCTTCCCATAGACGTGCGTAGCTTTTATGTTTGATTCAAAATTGTACAATTATTGCGAGTTTTTTTTGAATCTATAAGAAAACCTCCTAACACAAAAAAATAAAAGTTTCTCCCTACTTTCGACTGTATAAAAAGAAAAGAAAGACTGATTTGGGCTTTTATTATAACCAAAAATAAAATTTTATATATTTTATCAATGAAAAGTAAATTTGTAAATAATGAAAAAAAATTGTCAGCAAATTTTCATCACATAATTTGAGAATATTTACATAACTTAAGTATTTGTTCGCGTCGTTAGAAAATATTGCTTGTCCTTTACAAAATATTTGAGTTAAAGGTAAGTATTGTCAATACAGGTATTGTACAGTTGTTTTCCTTTTCTCGCTCTTTTTCAGCCTTTAGCTGAAAAAGTGCGAGAGAATGGAAAATATTGTTTTAATTAAATAAATTTTCCTTTCATTTTCCCCATCTCCTTCCTTTCTAGTTGACATGGTATCTTCGGATATTCAAAGAGTCTGAATAATGAATGTTTCATATTTACTGTGCTAAACATGTCTAACTAATTAATAAAAAAAAAAAATAATCACTGGAAATATCAAAATAAGTTTAAATTACTCTCGTAATTATTTTCATTCATTTTATAAAAAATAGCACAACTATGAAGAAAACATTTAATATTTCTTGGCATTTTAAATTCAGAATTGTTTTTAATTTACAATTTAATAAAAAAGTTTGTGGTTGTAAATAAAATCAAATCAAAATGGAGAAAAGAAAAATTGAAGCATATCTGCGATCACCATTTTTATATTTATGTCTCTCTTTATAAAATTTTAAAGTTATGTTCTCTCTATATTTATATATATACTCTAAGAGAAAAATGGACAAAACACCGCACATTTTTTCATTATTTTGTCTTATAATTTCGATTTACATTTCCTTTATTGAACAACGAAAATCATTGAAAAGTTGATATATGGCATTCAAAATATTTAACAGTTATACATATACTTGATGAAACAATTCAATAAAATTGAAACATTATGTCTTTTGAATAAATTCTACAGACGTTGTTGAATTTTACCTACAAATTTTTTCAGTGGAAGAATTAGGAATACATTTTTTTTAAAAGGAACGTCTTAAACTTCGTTTCCGCAGTGCTTCCACTCATATTATGACATCATTGTTGTGTTGAAACTACACATCACAAACAACAGATAACTAACTCATTCATGTCAAATTAAAACCGTAATCTAATTGGAAACATTCCAACTTCTAAGAAACAAAGTTTTTAATTACTAAAACTATTTCCATTATTTCTTGCATACATAATTAAGATAACAAATTAGTTTGAACTGTATTAGAAATCTTTTCTCAATAATTTATTTATATTTTCTCAAGCTAATCAATTGTAAAAAAAATGTCTATGAACAAAAAAAAATCTAAAAATAAAACCTTCTGTGCGAGTGTAATGAAAAGGCTATGTGTGAGCTACAAGTAAATTTAATTAATATTCACTTTTAGTTTTAATGTCTAATTTTTTTATGTAAAACGAAAAGCGGGAAAACATTTAAAAGATGACGGATAAAAGGATATTACATTTAATTTTTTATTGTTATTTGCTTCATAAACAATGATGTGTAGTATATTGTCACACATGTGTGATTGGTTTTGAACTATGTTTGGCGGTTTTAGTTTGTAAATTAAATTAATTTTTTTTACATTTTATCATTTTTTAACCGTTTTCTGTTTGGATTTTACGTTGTTGGTGTTTTCTTTTGAAATTTGATATTAAGCTTTGATTATTTTAAATGTTAAATTAACGATGAAATAGTTTACTTTTTATGTTAGCAAAAAACAAAATGTATTGTGGAAGGAGGTAAATTGCACATTGGGTTTCTGTTTTTGGGTTTGAAGAATATAAAGTATAGATTTTATGTTAATTTAAGCAAAATCAATTCAGCGATTTACAGTTACGGTGTTATGAATTACGGTGGTTCTGAATGTATCGTAAAGAAAAACAATTAACATTGTATCTCAGGATATCCCAAGCTATTAAGTTAAGTAGTGGATTCAATGCCAGACTTGTTTATCGGTTGTATATAAAAAAAAACGGAAAACCTGAAAATGAATAGAAAAATGTTAGATTTTCCAAGTAGTTTTTGGGTGAAGGTTATAATAGAGGGGAAATAAAAACGCCGAAGATGTTAACCCGAGCATTTCCGATTTTCTTGAAACTTCGTTAGTATGATAAAAAAACTAATACGTGTTTTTTTCCTATTTTTATTTTTTTCACTAGTTTGATACAGGTTGGCTCGAAATTTGTTAAGCAATTTTGTGACAAGCAAAGATTTAAGAGAAATTGTGTACAAACGAGTTAACCGATTTTAATAATTTCTTTTTTGTTTGTAAGGTACTAATAAACAGGTATTCTGTTTATACCGAGATATCTTATGTATTAATACGCTAACTTTGTACAGCCTAAGGCTTTTTTATTCGAATTTTCACTGATTCCAAATTCCAATCACTGATTCCAAATTCCAATCACCAATCGAATCACTGCTAACTGATATTAGTGTAACCTAGATCTGAGAGATTTTGGGATTTTTCGGATCATAAATAAAAAAGTTATAGACGAATTATAATGTATTTTTGAATTCAACTGCCTCCCCTCAAATCAAATCAAATGGATCAAATGGAATCGTTCAAATCTCTTCTTTGTTTATAGTATTTTATATTTTCTTTTCAGTTTATGCATTGATCTAGGAGAGTATGGGCGTTATTTTTCTTTGTTGTTTTATCTTATATAAATTAATACGTTGAATATTTAGTTATATATATATATATATATATATATATATATATATATATATATATATATATATATATATATATATATATATATCAATATATATATATATATATATATATATATATATATATATATATATATATATATATATATATATATATATATATATATATATATCAATATATATATATATCAATATATTATATATATATATATATATATATATATATATATATATATATATATATATATATATATATATATATATATATATATATATATATATATATATATATAAATATATATATATATATATATATATATATATATATATATATATATATATATATATATATATATATATATATTTATATATATATATATATATATATATATATATATATATATATATATATATATATATATATATATATATATATATATATATACATATATATATATATTAATTTAGTATTCACTTTTTTTGAGAGACAAAATTGTTAAATATCAAAAAGTAGACAAAATCAACTTTTCTCTCTTGGTCCTCTATTTGTATATTTCCAGATATTTCTTTTCTTCAAATTTGGTTAGTCAAACACAAATTTGAACAAACAGTTTATAGACCAAAACTTTATTATATTTATTTAATTTAACACAACGTTTCGAAGGTTGTTTGCCTTCTTCATCAGGTTAATTAAAAATTTAAAAAACAAAAATTAGATTCACTATCAGAAATTGACAAACTTTTCTAACAATTATAATTTTAAAAAGTATAGATCATTTACTATGACTCACGTTCCATATAAGTAAAATTATGTTTTCTTATTTTTATATATTTAAGTTTAACCAATTTTTTATAAATGAAATTATTTGTCAGAATTTATAAAATTAGACATACCTTTAATAATTTAAAATAACTTAAAGAAAATCACTAACACAAAAACAACATTATGAACCTAAACATATTGTCAACTTATTGATAGTAAATAATTTTTTCCTAATTAACATTAAATCAATATGAGATTACATTTGAGAAACATTAAAACTAGTTGCTGACTTTATTGTGGTAAAATATGAGAGTATGATCTTAATAAATTTTCGGTATCTGTTTTGAAGTTAATTGCCGTTTTTTTGAATTTGTGTATGAAAAGCATTTCTTTAGTGCACCTTTTTCTATATTTATTTTCAACAGCTAATATTTTAGGTGAAACATAATTAAATTCATGTCCAGTTTGGATGGAGTGTTGAAGAGCCGCCGTACCTTCAGTTTTAGTATATTTATTGTTGTTGTCTGATTTGTGTAATGCCATTCTATTTTTTAGCTTTTGTGTCGTCATACCGATGTAATCACTCGGACAATTGTTACATGTCATTTTATATATTAAATTGTTTTTTTCACTTTTTTCAACTGGATCTTTATTTGATTTACAAATTTTCTTTATATTTTTTTCCGTTCTATGTCCAATCTGTAAATTAGGTTGTATTGAAGTGACGAGTTTTCTTATATTTTCACTCAGTCCATTTACATAAGTGAGAGCTTTATATTTCATAGTTTGTTGTTCACTAGTAGATCGGTTAGGTTGTGCAGTAATATTACTGTTTAGTTTATTGTTGTTAAATTTTTTAATTAATGAATTTATTAAATTGGTTGGATATCCGTTATTATTGAGTATATTGTGTATAGTAATTGTGTTGTTATGGTAGTATCTATCAGATGAAAGAGTCATTATTCTTGATATTAACCCATATCCAAAAAACCAGCACTGCATATGGGTTAATATCAAGAATAATGACTCTTTCATCTGATAGATACTACCATGACAACACAATTACTATACACAATATACTCAATAATAACGGATATCCAACCAATTTAATAAATTCATTAATTAAAAAATTTAACAACAATAAACTAAACAGTAATATTACTGCACAACCTAACCGATCTACTAGTGAACAACAAACTATGAAATATAAAGCTCTCACTTATGTAAATGGACTGAGTGAAAATATAAGAAAACTCGTCACTTCAATACAACCTAATTTACAGATTGGACATAGAACGGAAAAAAATATAAAGAAAATTTGTAAATCAAATAAAGATCCAGTTGAAAAAAGTGAAAAAAACAATTTAATATATAAAATGACATGTAACAATTGTCCGAGTGATTACATCGGTATGACGACACAAAAGCTAAAAAATAGAATGGCATTACACAAATCAGACAACAACAATAAATATACTAAAACTGAAGGTACGGCGGCTCTTCAACACTCCATCCAAACTGGACATGAATTAAATTATGGTTCACCTAAAATATTAGCTGTTGAAAATAAATATAGAAAAAGGTGCACTAAAGAAATGCTTTTCATACACAAATTCAAAAAAACGGCAATTAACTTCAAAACAGATACCGAAAATTTATTAAGATCATACTCTCATATTTTACCACAATAAAGTCAGCAACTAGTTTTAATGTTTCTCAAATGTAATCTCATATTGATTTAATGTTAATTAGGAAAAAATTATTTACTATCAATAAGTTGACAATATGTTTAGGTTCATAATGTTGTTTTTGTGTTAGTGATTTTCTTTAAGTTATTTTAAATTATTAAAGGTATGTCTAATTTTATAAATTCTGACAAATAATTTCATTTATAAAAAATTGGTTAAACTTAAATATATAAAAATAAGAAAACATAATTTTACTTATATGGAACGTGAGTCATAGTAAATGATCTATACTTTTTAAAATTATAATTGTTAGAAAAGTTTGTCAATTTCTGATAGTGAATCTAATTTTTGTTTTTTAAATTTTTAATTAACCTGATGAAGAAGGCAAACAACCTTCGAAACGTTGTGTTAAATTAAATAAATATAATAAAGTTTTGGTCTATAAACTGTTTGTTTAAATTTGTGTTTGACTAACCAAATTTGAAGAAAAGAAATATCTGGAAATATATATATATATATATATATATATATATATATATATATATATATATATATATATATATATATATATATATATATATATATATATATATCAGTGTTGCAAAACGTTACTCGAAACGTAACGCAAAAACGAAATAACGAAATGAAATAGCGTTATTAGTAATAATTACTTTCATAACGTTTTAAAAATTAAATTGCGTTACAATAACGTAAAACGTAACGATAACGTTATATTTTATTTCGTTTTTGTGGTATACTTTGTATAATTATATGGAAATAAAAGCCCAAAAATCGGTTTTATAAAATCCAACTTATCTGCTCTTCTTAAATTTCTGTGGACGCTTGAACTGAAGGTTTTGGCAATTATAAAATTGTTTGACATCAGTAACAAAATAATAAACATTTTGTAAAATTTTATGTATATTTCAAGTAATTTCAAGTCTACACTAGCCGTTTCTGCATCACAGGTGTTTTTAATAATTTTAAGAAATCATATATTTATGCTGGATGCAAATTTTTTTCATGTATTTAGTCATTTAATTTTATTTTACTACGATTTACTTTTTGCATGTAAAATTTGAAAAATATTAATTTTTTATTCGCCTATGTATTAAAGTGTTACTTTATTACTGTGATTTGCGGCCTTAAAGTGTCACTTTTTAACCATATATTTTGTTGTCATAGCTACGTCCAAAAAAGCAAAAAACATTTGTATTTGTTTAAATTCTATATAGAATATAAATTTTTATCAAAGCAACCCTTGAATTCAAAACTTCATTATCCAATTAAAATAGTTGTTATCATTTGTTGTCATAGTTATACAATAATTTGGAAAAGATAACAAATATTTTGTCAAAGGTAACTTGTTCCACATATTTTTATTTCAAAATTTATGCAAATGTATATAATACTAATTTAGAATAAACATTTTTTTTTAAATATTTTGCTTGCGGCGAATAAAAAACAGTATATGATGCAGGGACGTAAGCTATTTTGGACTTAATGTGGGAGTAAATCTCGGCTAGCGCCTCGATTTGCAAACTCCACATACGTCCAAAATCTTTAGCTTTGCTTCCTAGCATCATAATGTACTATTATATTAATATTTTTCTAATTTTGCGTGCAAAAAGTAACTGTTCATTAGATTTTCGATTTTTGTACATTTAAATATGTTATAGTTTTAAACATAATATTTAATTTTAAAATAACGTAACTATAACGTTATAACATAACGCAATATAATATTTTTCTGTTTCATAACGAAATAACGTACCGAAAAAATAAATATAATGTTATAAAAACGAAATGCATAACGTTACGATTTTTTTTTTCGTTTTGCAACACTGATATATATATATATATATATATATATATATATACATATATATATATATATATATATATATATATATATATATATATATATATATATATATAAATATATAAATAATAAATATATATATATATATTTATAGTTTTATATTTATATATTAGACCGACCCAAAAACCACATGTTGATTTTTTTTTGGTGCTCTGGGCTAAATTCGTTTATTGGTCCATACTGAATATCCACACAAAAATTGGGCCAATTGGTGCATCCAAGAGCCAGCGCTTTTGCATATAGTAAAACAAGATTCGAGATTTGACGGCTATAAATACTTATATCTCAAAAACGCGTAATGATATGAAAAAAAAGTTAAAGCAAGCTCACCTTATTTTGTGATTGTCTAACTTTTTTAGTACAAACTTTTTTTCTCAGAATTACAACAAAAAAGTTTTAGTGGATAAGTGAATAAGTTTGAGGTCAATTTTTCAAAAAGGCCTCATTGCCTCCAGTGACATTTCAGAAAAAAAAGTTTCAAACAAAATATTAATATTTTTACTAAACTAACATTTATTTAGAACATACTTATAACTTTTATTCAAAAACAAAAAAGTTTTAGAACAAAAGTTTCATTATTTTAAGTATTTCTTCAAATTTTCAGTTTAGCTTAACAGTGTATTTCTAAAAATATACAAAATTTATTAAAATTAATTAAACATAATATCATATTAATAAAAAAATTATTTGCCTTTAAAAATATTTGCAGAGTCACATAGAAAAAACAACTATTATGGCAAGTGTCAGAATATGAGTATCAATCAATGCATTTCTGACAGTGTAGTTTATCGAGAAAAATTTTTGAAAATCGGATTTCTACGGTTTTGTGTTAATTCGTTAGTATTCTCAAAATTTGGATGCAAAAACTAATTTTTTAAGAAGCAGTTCAAAAAAATTTAGTTCTAAACTGTTAGAAGGTCTTGAAATTTGCATTTGCCTGTAGAGAACATTATTTAATAATTCACAAGAATGTCCATATCTTTTCATTTACTTAACCGCATTTCGTGATTTTATACTTGTTTAAAAGGTATTGAACTAAGTAATATCAGTAAATTATTTTTACACGTTTCAAATTTAGTAGCATAATAGGGTGACCTGAAAATTAAATATAATATTTTGAAATAGGCAAAACGAAATATAATGTAAGAATGTTTAGACAAAATATGAAATAGTGTTGAAATGAAAATTCAAGGTAATAAATCGACATGCTATTTAGCTGATTACTCCATACTTTGTTATAAATTGATGTGTTAAATGGTAATTTAACATATTTTTCATTTAGTTATTGGTGAAGTTATAGTTGCACTTAGTTATCCAATATTCACGCAAGATTTCTGCAACAGAATTTTTTGTTGGTTTAAGGATTTTTTGTCGACAATTCTCTACATCTTGAAGGATGAACGGTTTCTGTTCTTCATCTTGACTTAAAATGTCTATTGTAGTCCGTCATTAACTTTACTCCCTGTTCTGCAAAGTCATTTACGAATTACGACCATAATTCCTTTAATTTGCTGTTAAATGTTCAAATATTCTTCATTTGCTATCCAAGAATCTGGGTTTTCATACAGAAATTTTGGAATTTTTTGAAGGCTACTTCAAAAAATATCTAGGATTTGTCAGACACGACAAAATTTAAATATATTTTATTCGGTACTAGTTTGTAAATATTTGCTTTCCTAGATGTCATGTTGGTTTGATTATGAAATTGTAACTTTTTCTCCATTGCTGTTTTGATATTGTTACTCAAACCTCGGTCAAAAAATTCTAGAGGTACTAGAATATCACCTTTTGCAGAAATATTATATTTAATTTTCAGGTCACCTTTGTGTGCTTCTAAGTTTGAAACGTGCAAAAATAATTTACTAAAATTACTTAGCTCAATACCTTTTAAACAAGTATAAAATCATGAAATTCGGTTCGGTTAATCAAAAGATATGGACATTTTAGTGAATTACTAAATAATGTTCTCTACATGCAAATTTCAAAACCTTCTAACAGTTTATAACTAAAATTTTTTGAACTGCTTCTTAAAAAATTAGTTTTTGCATCCATATTTTGAGAACACTATTGAATTAATAAAAAACCGTAGAAGTTTGACTTTCAAAAATTTTGCTCGATAAACTACACTGTCAGGAAGGCATTGATCGATACTCATATTCTGACACTTGCCATAATAGTTGTTTTTCCTATGTGACTCTGCAAATATTTTTGAAGGCAAATAACTTTTTTATTAATATGATATTGTGTTTAATTAATTTTAATAAATTTTGTATATTTTTAGAAATACACTGTTAAGCTAAACTGAAAATTTGAAGAAATACTTAAAATAATGAAACTTTTGTTCTAAAACTTTTTTATTTTTAAATAAAAGTTATAAGTATGTTCTAAATAAATGTTAGTTTAGCAAAAATATTAATATTTTGTTTGAAACTTTTTTTTCTGAAATGTCACTGGAGGCAATGAGACCATTTTAAAAAATTGAGAACGAATTCAGAAAATTCCACTAAAACTTTTTTGTTGTAATTCCGAGAAAAAGAATTTGTTCTAAGAAAGTTAGACAATTGCAATATAACGTGGGTTTGCTTTAATTTTTTTTTTCATATCATTAAGCGTTTTTGAGATATGAGTATTTACAGCCAAGAAATCACGAATCTTGTTTTGCTATATGCAAAAATGCTGGCTCTTGGATGCACCAATTGGGCCAATTTTTTGTGTGGATATTCAGTATGGACCAATAAACGAATCAAGCTTTGAGCACCAAAAAAAAAAACATTTTGCATTTCCATACAAAAATGGGTCGGTCTAATACCCATTCGATATTTTTTTCGAGCAAAGCGGTGTGGCGGAGCAATGGAGCAATGGCGGTGTAATTTCAGAGAATTTATTTTGAGAGGTAAGTAGCCATTCAGTGTAATCTGTGAGTTTCAAACTCATTTTCAGGTCTTTTTAACGATTGAATAGCTTTGACTTTTTATTTATAAATTGACAACCCCTTGCTGCTGATGATATGACCCAAAAATTTAGCTTCGGTGACATTAAAAACACATTTTTCTTTATTTAATGCAGTTAATCCGGCATTTTCTAGCTTGGATAGTACTATTTGGGTAGTATTTTTTAATTTGTCTTCGGTTTCACCATGAGTTAATATATCGTCCATTGAGCATTCTGTGTTTTTGATGTTTGAAAGTATTGAAGATAATCCGACTAATCACCAGACGAACGAATACCGACCCCATGGCGTGGCCATTGTCAAGTATTGCTGAGTTCTTTTTGACACTATAAATTGCCAAAATCCTCTTTTGCAGTCCAAAATTATAAAAAAATTAGAATTGCCTATTTTAGCTGCAACTTCTTCGATTGATTTGAATTGAAAATATCGTCTGTCTATGTTTTTATTCACTTCGGTTGGATCCAGACAAATTCTCAGTTTTCCTTTTTGATGGACTTAGGACTATAACCATTGGTGATACGGCTGGTGTAGCTTCGTGATTTTTGATTATAACACCAATTTTCTCCATGCTGTCAAGCTCTGCTTTAACTGTCTCATGCAGCACGAATTGAATTCTTCTTGCTGCATACGTTTCGAATTTAGGATTTTCAACCAAGTCTTTATCATATGCGTAATCTTTTAAACATCCTAATCCATTAAATATCTTTTCGTTAGTTTCAATTTTCATTATTCTTATCACTAAATTTAATTCTTCCATTGAATTTTTTCCTAGCATTGGTTGCACGTCATCGTCGATGACTTTAATTATTATTTTTGACATTTTGCCTCGAACTTCGCAATTTGCCTTAACTTTTTCTTCTATTTTGAGTTTATTATTGTAAAATGTTATCAAATTTTTTGTATCTGAAAGAACTAATTTGAGTTTCAATCGATTAACTAATCTTTTTGGCAGCACATTGCATTGTGCTCCGCTGTCCAGTTTGAATGTTATTTTTATTTTATTTATTTTTACTTCTTCATGTATTTATGTATAAGTTTTCTTCGTCGTGTGGATTCAATGTGTTATTTATTTCGATGGTTCAATGATTTTTGACCGGCAGTTGTAGATTGTACAGGAACTCGTCTTCATCAATGTCGTCTTCCAGTGTGTTAACATTTCGATTGTTGTTGTTTTGTATCTTCGCATTTTCCTCGTGTGTGTGTTTTCCCACATCGTCTACAAAAATAAATTTTCTGAGTCATTAGCAGTTTTGTTTTCTTACTTTAGAAAATGGTTGCACTTTTTAATCGATTTATTTTTTACAAAAATTGAATTTACGGATGATTCGGACGCGAATTTACTAGCTGTGCATAAAGTTTATGCTATATCTAGCGTTAAATCGGACTCAGCTAATAATTTTTGGCGCAGTATGTCACTTTTTATACCGATTACTATTTTATCTATCACGTACCAAACTATCAAGTAATGTTCCAAAATCGCATTTTTGACTTTGATTTTGACACCAGTTAAAAAATCATGAAAACTTTTTGTTTCGTATTGCATAATTTTGTTAAAAGTGAATCTTTCAAATGTTATACTTATGGGAATGAAATAAGACTCGAACGCAGCTTTGATTTTGGAAACGACTGTTTTATCAGCTGTTGTTAATGTGAAAGTTTCGTATACTGGTAAACAATCTAGTCCAATAGCTGAAATAAACGTAGCATTTTGTACGGCTTTAGGTTTTTAGCATTTTAACGCTATTGAAAACCAGCCGTATTGCTGTTTCCATCTTTTCCACATAAACGACATATCTTAATCCATTTCTAAATATGGCGGCGGTTTGATGAAGTTGACACTTGCACTTGCCTTGCCTTTGTCTTCTGTGTCAAGCGTCATTTAGTCTCATTTATTTCACTTGATCTTTCGCGAATATTATTGTTGTGGATGACTTTAATGTAATTTTTTATTCGATTTACGGGTTATTTTCTTTTATTTTGATAAATTTTTTAACCACTTCTGACACCATGTGATAAAAAGACGAGTTTTCAGCATAGACTGACAGTTTAGTTTTTATTTTAGTTATCGTTAGGTTATACAAAAAATATAGATGGTGCTACCAGATGTATATATTCACAACAACTACCCAATTAAAATTTCATAACGTAAAGTTTAAACCCTGTGCCCCTTCAATGTGCTTTTTTAATAGAATCTCATCTCTTTGAAAGTTTTTACCCCAATAAGCATTGCCTTAAAATTTCGTTATGCTCGTTTTTTTATGTTACAAGAGTTGTTTATCAATCAGAATTAAGCTTGTTTTATTCACCACAATTTTTTATCCGCACACCACTTCAATTCGTTAAAACGAAAAATTGAACAAACATTACGCATGTAGGTTTATTTCTTAGATTTCGTAAAATATATTCACCACGCACGTTCATAAACAATAAAAAATCAAAAAAAACATTTGGGTTTATTTCTATGATTTCGTTATACAAAACTATTTATAGAAAATTAAATCTGCGAAAAATGAAATACACTAATATTTGTACTGATGTTTGTTTAATTATTTACCTAAAAACTAACAGTTCCTCACTTTAATAAAATATTGCACCATAGTTGATGATCTTTAGAAATTAAAACCGATTTTACAATTGAAAATATCAATAAAATTTATAACGGATAAAGTTTTAACTAAATTTTAAGCTTTTAACTTTAAACTTAAAATAAGTTAAACGTAGACCGAAAAATTATTTTAGGTTTGTTTATAGGGTTCTATAAAACATATTCACCATTTTAGCAACGACACCTTATTAAAATAGAATCAATTTATCAAACGAATTCGTACGAAAGCTTATATTAAAGTAATGCTAATATATACATACATACATATGTATATGTGTTCAAATCAATTAAGTATAATTTTTCATGTAGGTAAGTATTTTTATATATCTACACAGGTTTTTTTTTTAACTTGATTTTCCTTTCTTTCATAGAGATAAGAAAATTTAATTTATGATTAAATTAAAAGAAAAAATTGCAACAATTTTGCGTTATTTAATTTTTTTGCTTTGCATTTTTTTTATTGAATTTGCATAAATTAATATTGGAAACAAGTTTGCTTGTTTATTATTTTTAATATTATTGAGTTGAAACTGAATAGGGTGAATGCAAAATAACTTAAAACAACTGTTATTTGGAATTTCAGAAATTCTATCGTTCAAAAATATAGTAGCCGTTTCTAGAAACACATATCCAATTGAAACTCCAATTTAATTGTTCTTTATTGCATTAAATTAAATTAAATTCACAATAATAAATTATTGCAACAATACTTGATCTTTTTATTTAATGTATTCATTTTTTTTATTTTTCGTTTGTTTGGTTTTTTTAATTATGGACTATACTCAATTTAATGCAATTGTGTTTAATTAATTCTAAAATGCAAATTAAAATTTACAAATTATGAAATAATGTGAAAAGAATTAATTAAAATTAAGAATACGCTTATTTTTGTACTATTTACAACTGTTTACAACTGTCGAGAATATTTCAATAGTTAATTTAATATTGAACCGAATAAAATATTTGTTTTGATTATTTTGAAAGTTTGACATAAACTTTTAAAATTTGAATTAAATTAACGATAATAAGATTTCGTTTAAACTTATTTTAAACAATTTGTGAAATAGTTAGTTGGACTTTTGATAATTTGAGACAGGATTTCTAATGCCACAAATATTTTTGTTAGCTTTTAGGCAGGTAGGTCGTTTTAGACTTAGGCGACAGACCTTTAAAACCATTGTGTTTGGGGCAAAATCGTGTAGCTCAAAATATGTGAAAGAGTGTATAAGCAACAGTTTCAAGAATATACACCTCGATGTGTTCAAGTTTGGATTTGGAATTAAGTAATTCGTTTTAGAGAAACTTGCATTTGTGTAAGAACCAGACTATTTAGTTTATAATACTCGGGATAATGTTGCTCGGCGTTACGATTGGTATTCACTTCATATACATTTTGAATTTGCGTCATGCGTGATATATAGGAGTTCAAGTATGCATAGTTCTACTAAATCCAATATTAATGCATTGTAGGAAGTAGCACATCGAAGAGCTACAAAAACGAAATCGAGCGCATGACACATAGAAACCTAAATGCGTAGACGACCAAATACATAAACAAATGATGAAATTTGCGCATGCAAATTTGCAACACTTAATGCTGCTATCAAACCGAGGACGTCCTCTGTGCACAGGAAGTCTACTGCGTAAACGGGGTAGGATGTGGTTTAGGAATAAACACGCATTCTGCATAAATAAGAAACAATAACGAACACTGATTACCTGCCTTCATCATACTATCGACAATTCAAACATCCAAGCAATGACTCTTCCGCACTTCACAGATTCACATTGTGTCTGCATAGAGGTTAGATATTTAGCTGGAATATTTCACCTAGTGAATGCCTACTGTCAGTTTCATGAACCTATCGAAGACATAGGATAAAACTTGATATTATATTAAGCAAGCTAAAAGGTTCAGTAATAATTGTTGTGAGACTTAGGTCTTGATAGGTAAATATGTGTTGTTGTGACACATATTGCATCCCTATTACGCAACACTTTTTATTAAAAAAAATCATTCTGGGTGACTTTAACGCTCGTTCAGTTATGTAGTTCGATACTCTCATCGATAAAAGAGGTTACGATTCAGAACAATTTATCTCGCGATGGGGACTTTTTGTGGCTAACACACCTGGGAGCCTAAGCACGTTGACTGACAATAGTGAATCCTCTGTAGACGTTACAATGGTAAAAATATGGTAAAACGTATTAAAAAATGCTAGCGTCTTTTGTGATGATTAAAACAAAAATAATTTGTAACGACGGACGGTTTCGAATTTTGCTCTAAAAATAAGATTATTTATATTTTAAGAAATTCGTTAATTGTTTGCTAATTTGTTTCAGTTCCGGCCTTTAAATTCAACGAAACAAAAAAGTTTTTATGTGTGCTACAAGTTGGTCAATAATATTTTAACATTTTTTTTAGTTAATTGCACTCAATACTAATGAATAATACTTGTTTATGCTACATAGAAATTTCTTTATGTAAAGCTTAGACATAATGTTATATAGACATAATTGTTTATTGAGATGGTATGGAGATGGAGATTTGGAATGAAAATTTTTTAAATTGTGTACGATGAAAAGGTTGATAATAGAGATAGAAGCAAAAGATGGGGAATTTGACTATATATTTACTCGTTCATTTTATCCGATCGGGAGACATTACGTAAAATTAAAACAAATGAAAATGAAATGAATTAATTGTTTTACATCAAAAGAAGTGAAATGTTTTAAAAATGGTTACATGTGCTGAATTGAATTGAATGTGAATTGTGAATCCTAGATGATTACGAAGCAGCCGCAACAAAATTTTTATATATGAAAATGAAACTGATAATGATTTTAAATTATGTGGCGTGATGGCTCAATATTGTAATCAATCGGCAACGGTAGATTATAATTTAGAATAAGTGAAATATCAATTTACAGCGGATCAACATTCAACATTCAATACTGTAAGCTTCAGAATTTTTTTGTATAATTTGTTTTGTTTTTAAATAGTTTGTTTTTTTTCTAAATTATTTTTTTTGTTACTTAAATTTTGTTTCAGTCAGGATTCCCTTGTTTATTTATAATAGTAATGTTCTCTACAAATTTTAATATCAATGTTATCAACTGGAAATTACTTACTTTTAATCTGCAACTTAATATTAATCGCTTGTAAAGACAAGCGAAAGATATTGACTGTTCTGCGGCATGCAAATCAGTTATGCCCTCCATTACGGATGTCATACAAAAAGCTTGTGAAATGCGAATTGTCAAACGCTTACAAACAAATGGGACAAACTGGTGGACCAATGATCATAGTCTCGACTGCCTCCAATCTACAAACATTTAAAAAAGAGCGTCCACTGTCACCTCAGATATTGTTGCATGTTGTTGTGGGACCTAGGTCTTAAAAGTATCTTTGTGTTGTTGTGACACATTTTATAATTTCTACTACACAACACTTTTAATTAAAAAAAAAAATAAGTGATGTAAACCGGTTAAAAAGGAAATACTTAAAAAAGTGATTCAGATGCAGGCTGCATATCGTAACCTTCATAACACACACAGAAGGTTAAAACAACTAAAGGTAAAAGCTTCAGGAAAATTGTAACGGAAGTAAGCAAGAAGGATCCATGGGCTTTATATACAAATATCAGACAGGGAAGCTTGCTCACCGTAGAGTGCATGGTACCGTCTCTTCGAACGGAAACAACATGTGTTATTTAAACTTATTATTGATTTACATCGGGGGTATGAAGTTATTCAAAGAAAACACATATGCGGCCTTTGTCCAGGAAAAATCTATAATTATCGCTATTTTAGTAAACCATTATTGAATTATTCAACCCAATTAAATAATTCTTTATTCCACAAAACTTCATTAATACTCATATATAAATGGTACAAGCGAAGAAAATGTGGAAATGTGACAATAGTTATAAGCAAAAGTATTAAAAAGTAGAAACAAAAAAAAAATAATATTCAAAAAGAACACTTAACTTAAGTGTGTACGTTGAATGATGTCGTCGTTAATTTATTGGTCCTTAGTTTTAAGTGTATAGCCAGCTCCGATTGGATACAGAAATAACGTGTTTTATTTTGATATTAATGGAATGACAACTGGTTGATTTACTGTTATTATACTGCTTCGTTGCTTACATATCATTGCCCATGCTAAGGTTATTATTTTGAGTGCATGTGCTTAAATGGCTGTTGTCAGTAATTTGGATCACTAGACCTGACGTTGTTTCGTTTCACTTATCATGTATTTCCAGGCGACATAAATATGAACATCACAAACTTAATAATTTTCCAAAAGAAATTTTTATTTTTGTTACTCTTGAGTAGTATAAACTATAAAGTAAACATAGTTTCACAAAAACTATTCAAAAATTTGTTTTGTTTATTTTAGGCTAAGAAGCTTTTTGATAATCAAAAACCAATTTAATACTTTGCAATATTCAAAAATTGACTTTTATTTAATTTAAAAAAAAATCAAATTATGACTGACCTAATATATCAAAATTGGCGGTACTTATATTTTTGCTTAAAACAAAAACGAGAGAAAAAGAATACTTAAGCAACTGCGGTTTCATCATTCTCTTAAAACAATCAATCCTATGACATCGATAAAAAAACTTACACATCAGAAACGACAATCAAAACAAATATGAATCCACCTGTGGAAAGAATTTATTATCAATTTACTTCAATTATTGTTGCCAATATACATGTCAGAGAACGTAGCAATTCTGAATTTTTATTTCAACACAATGAAACATTTCAAAAGAGAAAATATAAAACTTGCAATGTATATATAGAAAAAATGAAAAATGAACGGCCGAATGTTTGCATACGTAGATAGAAAATGTAATTAAAAAAACTCAATAAAATGGCCCAAATGGTTTCGTGCGTTAAAGTTAATGATCGAATTTAAATGTAAACTAGTGAGTTTCTCATACAAGAATTATATAAGTTCAAAGTTGCGGATAACAGATGGAAAAGTACTTGGCGCTAGAGAATGATCCTTGTCTGTTAGATATGACTGCAAAAGCATCAATCTCTTTTGCCAAACACTTTGCCTAGAATTTATGAGTTCTATAACATTCTTGTATAAGATTATAGGTTCATTCAAACGCTACATGTTGGTGCATAACACATCACTCATGGGCTGATGACTCGAACACCATGATGACTCGAACTTCACAGCCCATGAAATAGAGAAGACTGTGATAATTTTTAAACGTGACAAGGCCCCTTGTTTTGATCAAATAGAAGTAAAAGCTGTACAGCAGTCTTAGAAGATTTTAGCTCCTACTGGCTTAAAACTCTTCAATGGTTGCTTCAGATTGAATGTATTTCCATAAGAGTGGAAAATTGGTGGAGTTATTATAATTCCAAAAACTGTCGATAAAGAACGTTCAGATCCTTAATCATACCGTCCAATTATGCCAATTCTCGTACTGGGCAAAATTTTTGAAAAAGTTATAAATATTTGGCTACAAAAATGCATCGATTTAAATGGTGGGCTGTCCGAAAAGCAGAATATGGCTCTGGCAGGTCGTTCTACTAAGATAACGGTTTGTAAATTTGCTGACGTGGGTCGTCCAATCAACCGCTGAAAAGTACTCTTTGAGCATTTTCATTGATATATCGGGCGATTTCGATAATCTTTAGTGGATTAGCGTTATGAGCTTCATTAAAACGATAAATTTTCCGGGCAATCTCTGCAGACTCCTAGGCAATTATTTATACGAACGTAAAGCAATTATAAAGGATGACTATGGCTCAGTGGGGAAAATCATAACGAGAGGGCATATTCAAGAGTTATTGGGCGCTCAAAGGAATATGTTGCTCCGCTTGATTCGAGGCTATAGAACCATATCTACATCTTCACTTCAGGTCATTGCGGGTTCAATCCCTGTAGACCTTGTCCTTAAGGAAAAGGTCAGCACATTTAACCAATTTTTACAATTCAAGCTATGCAAGTGATAGGAAATTAATAAAACAAGGTGCGCGTCTAGAGACTCTCAGTAGTTGGAAAGCACTCTTGAAAGTCACAGATATGAGTAAGCATACGTATCATTTCAATAGCGACGCAACCTTCTCCGAAATCAAAAGGAAACTCTAACTTGTCCGTCATATGTTTTCCAGTTTATCACTGGACACGACAAAGAGTATACTTAAAACGTTGTGGAGGAACAAACGATGGGAAGTGCATATACATGCGATGTGAATGAAACCAAATTGATCCTTCTTCATTACTGCTCTGATTACGAAAACTTACGGTGCGATCTAATATCGCACATAAATGGAATTGAAACCCTGACAGTCGATACACTCAGGCTTCTACTGTCAAAAACTGACGAATTTGAAATTTTCTGCCATGATGCTCTTGAGCTTCTGAAAGATAGAAATTAGATCTAAGTCTAACCCTTCAGGTTAGACACACAAGCTCAAATGATAGTAGAGCATGAGTTACCTTCTCGAAGTTGGGGATAAAAACGAGCAACTTATTAATAAAATATTATTTCTTAAAGAAACAAAGCGTTAATTAGACACATTTGCGTCAGCTAACAACTGGTCGAGCACAAAACAACCACTGTAATAGTTTATTAACTAGGAACAGAGAGACGAGCAAAATATCACGGTGTAATAGTAATGCTGCTTTAGTGGATTGTAACAAATTATTCTTTACGTTTTTCTGGAATAATTAGAACATATTATTTTTTAAGAATGTATGACTAATATAATTCTTAGATAATTCTTAGATAATAATTCTTATCCTATTGTACTGACTTGACCGAGATACTTGAATTCGGAGCGACCGCTAGATTAGGAAATTAAGACAATGGATTTTCTTTACGTTATAAATTTATATGTTCTCGACATTATATTGTTACTAAATATTTTTCCACTTAAATTGTTTTTCTTAATTTATTTTGTAATCATTCACAATAACTTTTATAACTTAAAATTACCTAGCTTATAAATAATAATAACCTTATACAGATACTCACGTCACGACTATCTTCTTACTATTTCGTATCGTTGCTAACTGGTATGTTATATATAACTAACAATCGCATTATGCGAACTCTTTAAACGTTCGCACCTAGGTGTAAATTCTTATTCCATTCCATTTAGTTTATGTTTATTTATCATAGCCTGTGAAACTGTTTGATTTTCCTATTAGATAAATCTACTCAATTTTAGCTTGTAATTTTTTTTATAGCTTTTATCGTCAGGTATTATTTGTTTCAGTAGAACTTCTTTATAGAAGGAATATTTTCTACAGCAATGGATTTTTATTTATGTGACATTCGTTCCAAGATAATAAAACTATTCATGTTAGAAATAGAAACAAAATAAAAAAGAAGTTTTAGAAAAATAACAAAAGCTTATGCCTTATGGAATACTTCTAAATAATGTGAAAACACCTTTGCTCCATTATTAAAGCATTCACATTTAGCTAATGGAAGGCTCCATTCTTTCGCATAACGCCACGAAAAAATACCGTAAAAAGTAAAAACTAAGATAGGAAGTTGTTCCGCCAGTACCCCTACACAATATCACCATGGTTAGTGGTATCTCACTATTGCTACTGGTATGTTAGCTTGTATGCTACAGTTCTAACAGAATCGTACAGATATATACAAAAGATATATACACCTTATACATCATCATCATCAATTATGTTGTTTTACTTCTAAGAAACAGAATGACTACAAGACTAATAAAATATTCGTCGTAGCTCTTAGAAAACAAAGAAACAACAACACCAAATAAAAATTAGTGAAGTTTTGTCATAAAGAAAATTCCGAAAAAAAAATTTTAAATGCAACCGATAACTCTTGATCGGAAAGAAGTACTATTTAAACAGGTTATTTGTAGAGAAATCAACAAACAAGAGAACAAAAAATAGAAATCAAACATCTCGTGTAAAGATGGATAGAATAACTTCCAGAAGAGAAGAGAAAAGGATGGCTTTAGGGCAACGTTTTTTTTTTTCCATCCCTCTGATGCTTCCTTTAGAACCAACATGGCAAGATATCGTACTGTCACACAAATAGAAAATTCGATTCACCAAGTTGCAAGAAAATTAAAAAACGTATTCAGCCAGCTTCTGCCGACAGCGAGCGAGTGTTTTCTGTCTCCTTATTTTTTTGCAAGAGCCAATTTGTCAGATAAATATATGAATATTTTATGTTTCATTAATGTTTCCTTTATGTCTCATTACTGTCGAAAAGATCCAAATCTGGCGTAAGAGACGATAGAGCTTACGCCGGATAAGATAAGAAATAAGATTCTAGAAAAATAAAGATTAGGCGATTTCATTTAAGCATTAATTGATTAAAATTATTATTTTAATTAAACTATCGAAAACCAAGAGATATGCTATCGTGTATTGCTCCCTATCGATGGACTTGGGACTTTGACGCAGATAGAGCATAGACTGCAGCTCACAGAAGGATTATAGCCAGGTAAACTAGCTGGACACCCTAAAATCCGGACCCCTTAAATTCTAAGCGGACACCTTAAATTACAAGCTGAACGGTATGTGGTATATATGCACCACATTTCGGATTGTATGTCAAAAACAATAGATGTAGACAGACACTTTGATGTCAAGATAACGGCCAGAGATCGTATTGAAAACTACTTACGATCGCTGCCACAAAACGCTAGCATCTGGTACACAAATGGTTCTCGAACAAATGTGGGCATATGAGCAGGAGTGTTTAGTCCTAGAATAAAACGAACGGTTGCCTTAGGCACCACAACAGCAATATTTCAAGCTGAAATATTTGCCATTAGCAGTTGCTCTGTTCTATATGTGCAAAAAGAAAAGCCAAAAAATATTGTATTATCTATTATCTTTGACAGCCAAGCAGCACTCATGGCGCTAAAATCTAGCCGCTTTGATTAAAAACTAGCATGGGAATGCTATAAAAATCTACAAAAAGTCTTCTGCAATAATAATCACACTTGAGTGGGAACCTAGCCGCACAATGATACAAAGAAATGCTTTACCAACGCTTTAGCAAAACAAGGTGTCAATAAAAAGTTTGTTGGACAATTGGAATTGGACAATTCAAACATAGGAACAGAACAGAATGTATGCGGCAGAGACACGGGCTTTGATATCTGCCTGCATGTCATTTGACGATGTTATTACAGACCCGAGGTATTTGAAGTTTTCCACGCGTTCCACTTCATAGTCGCCAGTATCCAGATTTCCAGGAGGTATGTTCTTAGATGTTGTTAATACTTTAGTTTTGCCGGTGTTGATGCATAATCCAAGCCGTTTAGCATTTCTTTCAAGCTGAGAGAGACTATCCTTAATATCGCTTGTTCTACGTCCGAGAAGCACAATATCATCTGCGTAGCCAAGAACTTGACTAGATTTGTTATAGATGCAGTTTTGTGTCTCAATTCGACTTTTTCTTATCGCGTACTCCAGCGCCAAATTAAATAGTACGGGCGCGAGTGCATCACCTTGTCGAACACCTGATGTTATATCGAAAGGATCAGAAACTGACCCTTCGATTACTATTCTACAATTTGATCCCGATGTTGTGAGTTTGCACAGAGAAACAAGTTTCTCTGGGATACCAAGGCATATGAGTGTGGACCAGAGGTTGTCGCGGATGATACTATCATATGCTTGCCTGAAATCAACGTAGAGCTGGTGAATGCTGATGTTGTACTCCCAACATTTTTCCAGAATCATTCTTAATGTAAAGCATTGATCTGTGGTTGAACGGTTGGGACGGAAACCACACTGATATTCACCGATGATAGATTCGGCGAACGGGATGAGTCGAGCAAGTACGACATTAGCTAGTATTTTGTATGCAGTATTCAACAGTGCGATGCCACGATAATTTGCACATTTTAGACGGTCACCTTTCTTATGTAGCGGAACAATGAGAGCTATTTTCCATTCAGCGCAGGTAGTTCTTCTTGGTCCCAGATTGCAAGAATCAGATCGTATATACGTGAGACCAGAGCTGCTCCTCCATTTTTCAGAAGTTCTGCGGGAATTCCATCGAAACCTGGTGATTTGCCATTTTTCAGTTTTTTGATGGCAGCTCCCACTTCTTCTATTGCTGGGTAAGGGACAAAAATCTCCTTAGTTGATGGAGCAATTGCTCGAATAGGATGAACCTCATTCGTCCTATTCAGTAGGTCTTGAAAGTGGGATCGCCACACTGCCAGCACATCACGTTCACTTGTTGTGAGTTCATTATTTTCATTTTTGATGGCTGTAGATCTTGGGTGGAAATCTTTTGTCAGATTCCGTGCATTAGCAAAGTACTCTTTTGAATTTCCGTTGGCCACATGTTGGTTGATGTTTTCGATGCAGCTCTTCATGTGTTCGCGTTTACGTAGAAGTTTTGCTGAGGCTTTCCTGGCGCATAGATAATCAGCTTGGGAGCTTCGGGTGTTCCTTGTTAACCATTTTTCTCGCAGTTTTTGTTTATGTTCAACGGATTGGCGGCACTCGTCGTCAAACCATTCGTTGTGTGATTTCGGTGGTCGTTTTCCGATTGTAGTTTGTGCTGCGGCTATAATGGTTGATTGAAGCGTTTGCCATTCTTCTTGTATGTTTAATGGCATCTCAGAAGAGATGTCATGCTCTTCTATGTTTTGTGTTATTATTTCCTGATATCTATTCTCTGAGCACCTACCTTAATATCCTGAACAAATGGTTTAAAACTGAAACTTTCCACCGAAAAGTCCACCTCCACACTTTTCCCCACATGGACGAATGAGGTGAACACAACACTCAACATCTGCATTGACAACGTTCTTATTCCCACGGTCAAAAATCCGAGACTGTTAAGGGTCACATTCGATCCACTGCTTAAATGCTTAAATTTAATGCACATGCTCAACAGGTGAACGCAAGATTGAAAAACAGGAAAAATGCTTTGAAGGCACTGGCTGGCAGTTCGTTGGGCAAAGATAAAGACAAAATCATAGCAACGTACAAAGCAATAGAAAGACCTTTATAAATTACGCTGCAACAGGGGTGTATTGCCTAAGAATAAGTACCGGAACGCTTTAGGTTGGAATTAGGCCATTTTGCAATACTTGTCATCATTATTGGTCCGCTACTAGGCACAATGCCTTGTATATCTGGCCCAGTAACGGGCCAATAATAATGTTGCTGTTTTTTTTCTGACTCATGAATGGCAGCCATTCATTGTCCGATGGTATCATCCGGTAAAACTATGTTAACAGTCGAGTAGTAATTGCAGTCAGTACTATGAGTCATGGTTGCCAGTACTAGGTAGGCCATTGTTGCATTACTAGTTGCCAGTATTGAACCATTACTGGACAAGTTCTTCAAGCTTGTATGGAAAATTTCTGACTTTTCTCTGGCCCTTGAATAGTAGTCAATCATTGTCCGAAGTTATCATTCATGGTCGCCAGTACTTGGCCATTGCTGCTACTCGCCAGTATTGGAACATTACTGAACCAGTTGTGCAACCTTGTACGGGAAAGGATTAACGATTGTAGAGGCTACTATTTTCGTTAAAGTATCATCAGCAGAACGATGCGATCGCAACCAAGTGTTTATATAATCTTGTTTTATAATAAACGTTGATTTATAATAAAAGTGGTTTTGTGTATTATTTAATATCAAAAATAATATCAAATGAGACGTTAATACCATATTGGAAGCTGACGGTCCGGGGTCCGTAACAAAAGCTTGGTCTGTTTTGGGTCGCATATTCTACATTTACTAGCATTGTAAAAATGATTGCAGAATAACGCAAAGGTTTATCTTATGGTGGATACAGTTCTGAAAGAACTGGCCATCCAACGAACACTAAACATTCGTCCTAAAAATTCCCATATTATGTAAAAACATTTCCATAATATGGAGTCTAATGACAGTGGAAAAATTCAACTTAAGTATAATAAATAAGTGACGAAGAAGTTTCAACTTCGAAATTGTCATCGCCTCAACGGCGTAATCGATAGCGTATCTGCCTAAGAATTCGAAGAATTGGCACTGAAAAGGAAGGTTCGAATTCATTCGAAACACGGAAATGAGAAGTGGAGTTTTTTCTAAGAAACTTCCAACGATACCTTTGGATTGAAAAAATTCCAATTACTTCTTTACTTACTTGAGTTTAATTGATCTCAAAAACTCCCAATAAATACGTCAAATTTTTAAATTTTATTTCCGATGTGAGCAGTGCAGTGCAATTATTTTTCTCTGGTTTTTAGCTGATTGCTTATATTTGTCTTTAGTTTTTAGCTAATTGACTATTAACGGAATAAAGTTTGTCCATAAATTTTTGAAAATGCTCAATTCCATATACTTCCGCAATCGCGTCTCATAATGACAACTCTAAACGACGGTTCGATTAAACAATGTCAAATAATATTTTAATATTTTTCTGATAACTCAATCAGATCAAAAAATGAGGATCTTGTGAGATTTATCGGTTTCACATTTCAAAAACATTATACAGTTGATTTTTGTCTTAAAGTTGTAGACGCATCAATTATTATTGATAAGCTCCGCCAACATTTAAAATTTTTTACGAAATTTTCTGTTTCCTTTGTTTTCCAATATGTTCTATTCTATTATACGTAATTGTTGCACTAACACCTTGATTTGAACCCGTGTGTAATATTTGCACTGCTCAGTTTTTGAAGATGTAACAAAAAATCTTTTAAAAAATCACAACTTTTTCTAAAAAAACAATACTTTATAAAAATGAAATTATATCCAAGCTTATAATAATAATTTACCCATACAAGGTTGTACAACTGGTCCGGTAATGGTCCATTACTGGCAGCCAGTAATGCAGCAATGGGCGAGTACTGGCAACCACGACTGGGCCATTAACATAATTTTACTGGATGATAACTTCGGACAATAAATGGTTGCCATTCTTGGGCCAAATACTGGCAACCATGACTGGGCCGTTAAAAAAAATATACATTATTATCATATGTAAATTTAAATAAATTAAATACAAACTAATTTAAAATAAAATAAAAATGATGGAAAAAATTCAAAACTCCCCATACAACTGGTTCAGTTGCAAGAATGGCTGAGTAATGGCAAACACCGCCCTGACTCCGCCAGTACTCCGCCATTAAAAAAAATATAAAATAATATTTTTTATACATAAATTTAAATAAATTATTTACAAAGTAATTAAAATAAAATAGAAATGAAAATAAATTAAAACACATACCAACCTTTTCTATATTACCATAGTCTTTCAACCGACAAGGCGATAACTAAACTATATGTGAAATTTTTCAAACTATGTGTTTCTAAAAGGGATAATGCTCTAGTGAAATTAAAAAAAAATGACATAAATCGGCAAATTCATGGCTACAGTACTGGCCCAATAACAATAGCCAAGGAATATTTACCATTCATGGGCCAGTGCTTGGCCATTCAAAGGTAACAATATACTGGCTATTTTCTGTAAACCATAGATCGGCCGATGATTGGTTCTAGTATTGGCCCAGTAATAATAGCCAAGTACTGTTAACCATTAATGGACCAGTGCTTGGCCGTATGTCAATGTCTGGCAAAACCTACTTGGGTATCAATTCATAAAAACAATTATACATCAATCCTCTGTAACAGTCATAAGGCAACTGGATCCAGCGAAAACAAACCAGCGAAAGTATAGTGCTGCTTTGCTTAGTCGAAAAAATCGCATTCATATTAATAGTTGCACTAATAAGAGCTTTCTTGTGTTTGGAAAAGAAAACCGACCTCCCATAGCAGAGAAATTGCGTGGTAGCAGAAAAGCCCACAAACGATGCCTCATATATGAAAAAATTTAAAAGGAGTTTATATAACTGAAAATTTAATTCTATAACATATTTAAAATATTTTTAAATTAATATTTTCATAAAATAGAACCGGAACGCGTTTCCGCATTACAAAAAGGTACGGTCACAGGAACGACGTTCCGGTGAGTTCCGTCCGCAATACACCACTGCGGTGCACCGTTATGGACACCTCAAGTCGTTGACAATCACTGTCATAAGCTACAAGCAACACAAAACGCAGCGTTGCGAACAGCAACCGGATGTCATTTGATGGCTCACCGAGATCGCCTGCACTAAGAATGTAACATTTGGCCGGTCCGTCAACATAATGAAATCTTCTCCAAATAATATCTATGGCCTGTCACAAAGAGCAATATCCCTGCAATGACACCTTATCCACGACCACACCACCTAGAGACATAAGGCGTACTGCGAAATGTTTCTTGAATGATGTCAGAAACAACCAAGTAACCGATAACATTGACGAGCAGACGTATAAAACGGGCTTAAAAACAATCCACACGAAAGTTGTTGAAGACACAATACATAACTACGTTCCAAATCGAGTTCTCAAGAGTAGGCCGCCACAAGTCGCTGCGGAAGAAGTCAACCTACCACGCAGTACCAGATCCATTCTAGCGCAGTTGAGATCCGGTTGGTCACGCATCTTAAATAATTATACATGAACAAAATTGAACATTGTTGACAGGTGTCCCGCAGGTGAGGGCACGCCGCATGATTCATACCACCTATTTAACTGTCCAGAAAAACCAACCAACCTGACGAAGGAAGATTGGTTCTACCGCCCAAGCAGTAGCTGATTTCCTAAATCTGGACATGGAGCCGGAAGAGTAGCACTGCACCGTCGCTACAATACCAACATCTTTTATTAGTAATAATCTTTTGTCAGTAATAATCATAAGAATGGAATTGAATCGGTTCTTTTTTAAACCATTATTAATCGGTTGTTAGATCAAAGCATCGCTTACGATGTCCCATCTCTAGTTTAGAGGCAAAAAGGTTGTACTGCCTGCATACGAGTGTGGAAAGAGCCGATAAATAAATAAATAAAATTTTTATTTTAAATAAAATATCTATTAAAAAACTTCAAGTAAGAGCCTGAACAATCAATCCACAGAGCCCACTGTCCACATCTTACATCTACCATAAACATTTCAATCATTTTTCTTTTCTTATAAATCCCATTTTAATAGAAAACACTGAAAATATTAATACAAAACATGTGGGCAACGATACTTTTAACTTTTTTTTTACTTGCATGTTCTAACAAATTTCAAGGAATCTTTTGATTTCTTTTACATGTTTTCTTGTCTCCTTTTTTGATATAACAGCAGAACACAAAAAATCACAAAAATCATCTTTAGTTTTAGCATTCATTTAAAATAAATATATTTCCTTAACAAAACTTGTTTATAAATAAAATACAGATGTTTCACATAAATTCAATTCGGTGCTATAAAAAACAAAATGATTATAAAATTAATTTTAATTAAAATAAAAAAAAATTTCAAATATTTAATTAAAAACAATTAAACGCAAATGCGAAAAGATGCAAGTTTTTACAAACCAAGTTTTTATACATGTTATAAACATTCATAAACAAACTTATTTGAAATTCCTACAAACACGCATTCTAGAATTTCCCCTTTCTTAAATACATATGTGTTAAAATATTTCTCTTAATAATGGGACAAACTTGACAACACTGTATTTCATTTAATACTTTTGTTTATTTTGCTGGTTATATATAAAAAGTTGTGTTGATAACAAATTTTTTATTAGGGGCATCGGTTAAGAATTTGACAAGATTTTTATGATGCGCAATTATACGGCACATGTAAAGTTCTTATTTCTCTGATTAGCTAACAACTTGTATGGCATATCTAAATCCATCAAGAATTAATTGGTAATTAATTTGAAAAAATATGGAGAGGCAGAAATCTCAAGCTCTGAGATATCAAGACTCCGGTTTTGGTTAAGGATTTAGATATAGTTTTTGGCATAAAACTTTTATGAAGACATTGTTTTTAGTTTTGGGAAGCGATGTTTATCAAACATAAAACTCTTTGCAAAAGTACAAGTATTTTATCTCTGTTTAGAAATTTATTACGCAACTAAAACAGCGCTGTCGTTTTTATAAATTATAAAGTAGTATATTTGACTTCGTCGGCGGAGCATTTTGAGGAAAAAAGGAGTATTCATAAGAAATACGCAAAATAGTATATTTTGCTACAAGAGATGAATAATACCGTTTTCCGTGACTAAACTTTGTTATAGATTAATATTTCAAGCAATTTCATGTCGGCAAATTGCCTGAAGATAAAATATTAAAAATTTTGTTGTTAGTTTGATTATAAGAAAATCCTTCTTTATAAGAAACAATTGCAGAAAAAGATTGATTAAAAAACAAACGAATCTAAAAGGAAAGACTATTTATAGAAGATAAAATTAGTTTATCATATAATTTATTTATAATAACCGCAGAGTATAAACTTAATTCGGGGAGTAAAGTAGTATCGAACTAAACAAAGTAGCAAAAAACTCCTATAGTAGTAACTTCGACAGCGCTGAACTAAAACCAAACATCAATTCGTCGCCGGAAAATTATAACAGATCATATATTAACATAATTTAGTGAAAAGATGATACACTCAGCAAACTACTCGAAAACCTCTCCATTTAGCGTTTCGAGAAAATATTAGAAAATCAAAAATTCATATTTCTTTCAAAATTGCAAAAATATTGTAAAAATTAAATACAATCAAACTTTTTTCCAATTTCTAAAAATATCCCAAAAATTATTACAAAATCAAAGATTAAAACTTTGTTAAAAATTTCTAAAAATATTGCAAAAATTATAACAAAATCAAAAATTGAAACTTTTTTCAAAATTCCAAAAATTAGAATAAAATCAAATATTTTTTTTTAATAAAAAGTGTTGTGTAGTAATTACAAAATGTGTCACAACAACACATAGATACCTTTTAAGACCCAGGTCCCACAACATCATGCGTCTTGAGGTATAGGTGGACGCTTTTTTTAAATCTTTGTGGATTGAAGGCACTCGATACTATTGATTCGGGCAAAGCATTCCATTTGTACGATGTACGTACAAAGAAATCCCTTTGCATTCTATTACTATGACAGTGAGTAATCTCTACAGTCCGACCACTTGCACAAACCGATTGACGAGTCAAACGGGGAAAAACATATGTCTGAGGCATTATGGACCTGATTTCAACCGAGCACTGCTGGTGACGATATTTATAAAAAACAACGAGATCAGCAAAAGTGCGACGATGTTGTAGGGAATCAAGATCTAATGTTAAAACTCGATCACCAACAATTTGTATAGCACGCTTTTGAACAGAGTCCAAAAGAGCTAGGATAGTAACAGATCAGCGCCCCAAACTTGACAACAATACTCCATACAGGGACGAATATAGGACTTATAAATGTGGAGTAATTGATGCGAAGTAAAATATTTTTTACATCTATTGAGGAGGCCGAGTTTTCTTGACGCGCTCTTTGCCATAACCATTATATGATCGTACCAGAGTAAGTCATTGTATATTGTGACTCCCAATAAACGAATGCTTTCACATTCGTCTATTTGGTCGTCACACATATTAATTAAAATATCGTTGGGAAACTCTGTCTTTGATCTGGAAACAATCAATAGCTGTGTTTTGGTGGAATTAAAATCGGCCAAATTTTTGTCACCCCAATCGACGACATTTTTAGATCCTCGTTTACATTTCTGGCAGCGTCTCTCCGGGCGGGATTTATTCGTTCATGCATTTTACCCTTTGAAGATAGGGGGACGAATGACTTGTGCAGTGTACTATCATCTGCAAAACTATTTATTACTACTGGTGGGCAACTGGTGATTTTCAACAGTTCGTTGATATAAATTAGGAATAAAGTGGGAGATAAAGCTGAGCCTTGGGGTACACCAGCGTTAATTAATTTGGACTCAGAAGAGAAGCCATCTATAGATACCGAGATGTATCGATTAGACAGAAAATTTTGAATCAACTTCACGACTGCGGGATGAAAACCGTACGCAACGAGCTTGTTGATCAAGTTGGCATGCCAGATTCGATCAAATGCTTTTGAGATGTCTAATGCGATTACGTACGTTTCACCACCTTTATCAAGTATGCTATTCCAAAGATGTGCTACATAGTTCAATAGATTGGTTGTTGATCTTTTGTTTCTAAAACCGTATTGGGTGTCAGATATCAAATGGTTGACCTCCAAAAATTTGGATATGTGTGAATTAATATATTTCTCGTATATTTTAGACAGGACTGGGAGTAAGACTATAATTTGAAATATCACATTTCGTTCCTTTTTTTTTTGGGACAGGCTGGACATTGGCCAACTTCCAGCAGGATGGAAAAATACCAGATTTATTGAATTTATAAAATATTTTGGTGAGAGTTGGTGCAAGTTCTTTTGAAAATGTTTTTAGAATAACAGGAGGAATGTTGTCCAGACCGGAGGCTTTGTTATTGTTTAACCCCCTTAAAAGTTTTTCGACAATTTTGGGTTTCAAATGTAATTGTTTCATATTGACTCCTGAAGACTGAATTTGGGGAATTTCTTTAGGAGTTTCTAAAACTGTCGAATTTGAAGCAAAGCGTTCCGCGAACAATGTAGCTTTCCTTGCAGGGTCAGTAACGATTGCGTCACCATCGATGATAGGGGGCATAGAAGATTTAGTACCAGAATTTAAAGAATTAATGACACTGTAAAAACTTTTGTCAGAAATTGACATACTCGAAAGTTTTGCCGCTTTCGCTCTGTCAATCTCTGCCTTTTCGTTTTCAATTATCTGGTTTGATATTTTGTTGGCCTTTAAATATTGGGATTGATTAACAAAATTCTTTTTATGAATCCAAATATTAAATAGTCTACGTTTGTTTCTAAGAGCCAATTTGGCTGCCTTCGAAAACAAATATTTTTGTTGGGGTTTCATTATTGAAAAGGGAACGAATTTGTTAATACCGAATTGAATAGTTTCAGTAAAGTTTTGAGCAGAAACATTTACATCGTCAGTTTAAAAACAATGACGATCAAAAGGGAAACCTTGAAAAAAACTTCGGAGACCAATCGTGTCCATTTTTGTCCACATCGACACTCGTAATATCTGGCATAGATGTTAGATAGAGGTCTAGGAGAAAACTATTGTTACCGCCATTACGAGGAGTAAAAGTTGGGTTTTTTACAATCTGCGTCAGGTCGTGCGATGCGGCAAATGTTTCTGCCTGCCTTCCATTGTTGTCATCGTCGGTCGTTTTGGAGAATTCTAATCACGATTTCTTGTGGACGTTGAAGTCACCGGTAACGATAACCTCACAATTTTGAAATTGTGCTCTAATTTCATCCACAACATTAGTCAAGTCATTGAAAAAATTGGGACTATGTTTGTTTGGGGACCGGTATAGAGTTATTGTGAAAAAAGAGATTTCAGGTAGACAAACCTTTAATATTACTGTGTTGTAGCCGTCACCACGTAGCTCAAAATTTGGAAAGCGTTTATACGCAACACTCTCATGAAGGTACGCACATACACCTTGATGAAGTTTAAAAGCTGATTCAAGCCAATATTTGGGAGTTTGTGTTACGTCATAAGGATAGTTTTCAGAAACTTGTGTTTCTGTAAGAAAAAGAATATGTGGCTTGTCGTGTTCAAGATGATGTTGCACCGCGTCTCGGTTGGCATTCAATCCACAAATATTTTGGATGTGTATTTTGAATTTTTTATCAAATGTAATCATTTGATCAAAATATAATTTTATAAATGGGTAACTAAACAATAAATCCTATCATATAACAAAATAAGTTTATAACATTTATAAGTTCATATAAATAATATATATTTCAATATAACATTGAAAACAAAATTTTTAAAAAATTTGAAATGTTACTAAAATATTTATTCATCTTGTTCCCACGAGTTTAGACGCAATAAAGGTCACCAACAGGCCTTCGTCTATACCTGTTTGAAGTCTATATACAACTGGGGGCGACAGGTGCCCAGAGGTTGGTACTTTTCATGGTTTGACCCCACATGAGTCCTCTCTAGTGTGTACCCACAAGGGGTGCTAATAAGGGAGCACCTTCCCGCAACCCGGGCGGCTAAGTCAAGGTCCCCGTTCCCGCTAGACATGATAACAGGTTTACGGTTTGCAATAGCAGGCCAGAGCCTACTATAGCTCAGGTATCTCGGGTTCGCCAGGTCCCGTATCACGGTTTAATCAGACCAGTGACCCCTGAGGTTGACTTTTTCTAAATTCTAATCATATTTCAAAAATTCAATTCAATTTCCTAAAAATATGGCAAAAATTTTAACAAAATCAAAAATTAAAACTTTTTCCAAAATTCTAGAAATCATTTTTTTGACACACCTGACAATATTTTTTTGACAAACTTATAATGCAATAAAATTCTCAATAATCCATACGAATAACTAATTTTATTCTTTTCTAAAAAAATAAATGAAAATCATTCTTTTGACACGGTTGACATTATTTTTTTGACAAACTTATAATGCCATAATTTTCTATAATAATAATAAAATCTCATGTCATACAAATAATTAGTTTTATTTTTTTCCAAAAAATTGGGTAAAATAATAAATCTGTCTTTTAACACACTTTACAACATTTTTTTGACAAACTTATAATGCAATAATCTAATTTTTCGTCTCACACACAAATCCCAGACCATCAAGATTTCTTCACTATAAATGTTTCTATTCGTAATCACTTAAAATGAACGTTTTTTAAGCAAAAAATATGAACATTTCCTTGTTTTGCACACACTTGACGAATTTTTGACACACGGTACAGTTATCGAACCCATCGCCCTTTCGGCTCTTCCTATTGAGTAAACCTATTTTTAGAAAAAAAATTTTGAAATCCGTCAAGCGGGTTTTTAGATGTCGTTGGTTGTGACGGCCGGCAGAGAGACATACATTTTTTTTGATTTTTAGAATCAGTAGGTCCTAAAGCGTCGAGAAATGCCAAAAAGTGGGGGTAAGAATTCCACTTTTGGCTCATGAATTCAATACTTAGGTTTTTTCAAAACCGTAGTAATTTTCGCCTTAGTTTTATTTTAATTTCACCCAATGAAACTCTCTAAAATGTAATGAAATCATTCAATTCAATGTGATTGGTCAACATTTGAATTATACTAATAACAAATAGTTATACGTCTGCCCTACTGCGATATCAGTTAATTATATTTATTCTCTTCCATTTAATTATATCAGCTTTATTTGTATGTTTTTTCGATAGTAATAGTATGTATTATTGTATTGTTTTCTAACCTATAGCCTAATGAACTTAACCTATTGCCTAATGAACATTTTATTCAATTGGTATGATTCCAATTGGTCAAATTGTTTTGATTTCATTAAAATTATTTTCAAATTATAATCACAATTGCTTTGATAAGTTTTCTTCAAAAATCAAATTTTGAGTAATTCTCTTATTTCGTTTAGTTGAACTTGGTTGATTGTATGAGAAGGGCGTTTTTTATCATCAGGGTTTTTTTATTAAGAAATTTGATTTATCAATTAAAACAATAAAGATTTATTGTTTTAATTGAAGAAAATGTTTTTATTTTTTATAATACACAATTCTTTTTTATAATAAAATCTTTGTCAGAGAATAAAGTATTGTAATCGATTCGTGAATAATGAATTTTATTCTCTCGCAAATTAAAATTCTCGCTCGTGCCTCGCTCAAATTTTAAACTTTTGCTTGAGAATAAACTACTTCATTATTCACTCATTGATTAAACTACTATTATGAAATGATTAACTAATATCGCAGTAGTCCATACATACGTATAACTCATAAAAAAATATATAAAGAATTGAAAAATGGCAACAAATTTTCTAAATGAATTCCCCTCGGTCGGTTAAAAATTCTCGTAATATTTTGGAAAATTCCTCAAGCTAGTGGTATTGATAATAGCACGAGGCCGTAGGCCGAGATTTTTTGATTTCAAAATTTGATTACTTGATTTCAAAATTTTGGCAAACTATTATTTTAGACTAAGAGCCCGCGACGGCCAGACCTTCGTTATTTTATAAAAGTTGAAAGTTTCTCTGCGCATACCCCCCACTCAGGTAGGAACAATTAACGACATATGAAGTTTGGATCATAGTGGCTTTGGCAGGGAGCAGGTTCCAAAGGGGCCTCCAAAGTTTCGTGAAAGTATAAAAGCTAATTTTTTTATATATTACTCGGGATAGTATTAGAAGTCACGTCACCCAATGCCAGACACTTACTATCGTGGAAACCCTCTGCCAGACACCCTTAAACTTTAAAATTAAAGGGTGTCTGGCAGGGGGTTTTCACGATAGTAAGTGTCTGGCAATGGGTGACGTGACTTCTAATACTATCCCGAATAATATATAAAAAAATTAGCTTTTATACTTTCACGAAACTTTGGAGGCCCCTTTGGAACCTGCTCCCTGCCAAAGCCACTATGATCCAAACTTCATATGTCGCTTATCGTTCCTACCTGAGTAGGGGGTATGCGCAGAGAAGCTTTCAGCTTTTATAAAATAACGAAGGTCTGGCCGTCGCTGGCTCTCAGTCTATTTCAAATTATCACCGCCCTTGGAAAATTACTACTGATAATTCTTTAATTGACAATTGACGTAAAATAATTAACAAATGTTTCAAGTTCGAAATTGAAGCCACTAAATTAAAAGTGATATAATTATATATAAAATTTGTTTAAACGTTTGCCCAACGCCGGTTCGACACCCGTGCTGGAATTGAGATTAGACTTTGTTTAACAAATACATAGTGTATATAATGAATAATTCTCACGTCACTCGGAAGAGAATATAATTAATTTTGAAAAAAGCTTCTATTTGCCACATTTAAATTAGGAATAGCATCAAAACGAATATTTATTAAAGAATTAATTTTATTTGCAAACATTTGTTTTCCTTGTTTTAATATTTAAACATTTTTTATTGTTTTAATTGTTTACGATTATGACAAAAATGTTTTCGCCAGGATATTTTTCTATTTTACCTAGATATTGTTTACCATGGGCGTTAATGCTATAAATAAAAATCCTTAAAACAAAAATCACATTTAACAAATTTATTCATAAAATTTTATTTAACTTTAACTGGTCATTGAAATAAATTTTGCTTTGAAATTGCCGACCGATAGACAGAATGAAATGGTTGTAATTGTCCTTAATCTATTACAAGGTTAGTGTGACTATTGCTAATTTAAGAATGAATCAATAAAGAGAAGAAAGTAAAAGTGAATAGGACTTATTTGCCCTTGCTATATATTACGAAGAACTAAGACCTTAGAATATGTGGTAACAATGCTATTTGATGTCACTACCGACTAGTTCCAAACCACGCAATGTAGCATATTTTGAATAATTACAGCATTGAATTTGAATAAAACAGCGTAATATGATGTGTAATTCCTACGCACTGGGTGAATTGGTCAGTTGCAGTTGCGGCTCTAGATGAAAAATATTTTTCTATTGAGACCTTTCTTTATCCAAAATATCTTAACAGCCGTGATCAGCTGATCTGTATTTCGTAAACTAAAACTAATTTTTATTTTTTCAAGTGATATGTGTTGTGTTTAAGTTATTTTTATTATATTTAAATTATGATTATTGCAATAAATTTTAATACATAATTTTTGATTTCTAATTATAACAATGCAGCAATGTGTCATTGCCATATAGCTATTTAACGATTTAAATTTTAATTAAAAAGGTTTACAACCTATAGGATATATGTATTTAAAAACAAATTACGTATTTATTTACGCTTCGTAAATATGTCTATTAAGCCCTGATGATACTAAAATAGCTTAAAATCTACTACATAACCAGCGAGTTCACTAACAACTTGTAAACTCGCCTAGTGTAATCATGTTCACCACCTAACTAGCAGATCTACCGAATAAGTTGATTGGTTAACTTTTGTTTATTTATTTTATTTATCGATTTATTTTCAAATTATAGGGCAACAAACAGAATAAATTCCAATTAAATGAGGGCCAAATATGAAAAATTAAATTGAAAAAACATAAATTGATTACTATAAGACTAAATACTAGTATAGCACTATAACACAAAATACTACTAATACTAAATACTAAATACAAGTAAACCTAAATATAAGTATTAGTTATACAAGTATAACTAAAATTAAGATTCTGTACTTATCATTTAATAAATTTAATAAATATAACTGTTATTCTAATCTATCCATTCATCAGGAACAGCATACATATCAGAACACAATATTGTTATAATTTCAAATTAGACACGCAATTTTTTTTCTTGTCAACTAGTGTTGATGCTATTAAACAGTACATCAGTTAATCTAGACTCAATGAATGTATTAACAAGTTTAAATAATGTTAGTTTATCGGTTACTCTTCTCCTTATTTTCTAGCGAATTAAAATTATATCTCAAAAGTGTTACCTCTTAGGGTTTGTAAGGAAATACTTTCATTTTTAAATTCAAATATCTAGTGAACTTCATTTGGACTCGCTTTAAGGTATAAACAGGACAACGATACTGTGGATTCCAAACCGGTGACATGTATTGTGATATACTGAGAACAGTTCCAATAAAAATGGAAATGTGAGGTTTTATGTAAGTAAATTTTTTAGAGACACGCATAAGGAATCCCAACATTTTATAAACCTTGTTTATAGTTTGAATATTAAAATTGAACTTGAATTTATTTTCAACCATTATTTCAATATCCTTTACTAAACTGGATTCTTTGGACTGGATATTGATAATATTATGTACAGGAAATTTTCATGAAAATAACTAGGTTTAATTTTAAGACAAATGCATTTGTCAATGTTTAAATGCATATCATTCCGCAAACACCAGGTTTTAAGATTATTAAGACCTACATGCAGTCTGATACAGTCATTTAATGACTCAACGAATGAGAATATTTTAAGGTCATCTGCGAATAGTAGCACATTACTATTAAAGATGTTAACGATATCATTAATAAATAAAACATACAGCAATGGTTCCAGAATAGACTCTTGAGGTACACCAGAAGTTGGAGTAAATAATGATGACTGGGTATTATTATTGATTTCAACAAATTGTTGGCGATTTTTTAGGTACGACCTAAACCAGTCAATAAGATCTCTACCAATACCGAAATTCAGGAGCTTTAATAACAAAATATCGTTAATCATAACGGACTTTAACAAAGTCGGAGTAGATTACATCAACTCCACGACCTGAATCTAAATAATCATAAACATATTCACTGAAATCAAGAATGTTGGTTCTTCTAAATCCATGCTGCTTGTCAGATATAGATAATTTACATGCTCAAATGCATGCACATTATGCACAAGTCCCTAAAAAATTTTACTTGTTACATTTGAAATTGAAATCGGACGATAGTTTGCGACATCAGTATTATCTCTTGATTTAAAAATCGGAATTATTTTTCTTAATTGTTAAGTATTAGACAAGGGTCTAGGTTGATTGACATTGATAATATTGGTTGATGACGTATTAATGGTACTTGAAAAGACATTTTTAAAGAGAGTTGCCAAAAGATTTGCTAATTTGTTGAAGAAGTTACAAACTTTAGTTGAGATGCATAGAAGCTGGTATTACATTCGTTTTGTTTAGGCTTTTAATGTAAGACCAAAACTTTTTAGAATCATTGGAAAGAGCATCTTCAATTGATGCTATGTAATTTTGATGGCATAAGATAATATATCGAAAGCTTGAACTACATTGATATTGTTAGGTGACAAGTTTATCAAAACAAGATCTAAAACATTATTGCTTGAGTCTCTAGGCTTATTTTTAATAAAGATCTGTTAAAAATAAAGTTTCAATAAGGACTTGTTCAGGGCCGTTACTGATTATTGCCGGTTTGGTATAATTATGTATAGTAACATCCCATTTGATTTTAGGTAGATTGAAATCACCAATTATTAAAAAATGAGAATTGTTTTTGAAACTATTAATTATAGAGTTTAAATTTTCACAATAATCATCTTATATTCATGCGAGACAGCTCTGGAATAAATATATGGTACATTAAGGTATAGATTTGAACTGGTTCCAAGATTAATACATATCCAAACTTCCTCCGAATATTTTTCCCATAAAAGAAGTCGATAAGATAAATGTTTATTACTTACAGCAATTAGGAATCCACAATCAGTTTTATTAGGAAATAGAGATAGATTTCTATCTTTTCTGTATCTAATATAATTATCAGTAAATAGTTCAACATTAAGAATAATATCATTTAAAAAGGTGTTATTTAAACAAATGATATCATAACAACACGTTGTTCAAAAAATCAATCGTCTTTATTCTTAATCCATTAACGTTCTGGAAGTAAATTGTCAATGAATTAATTCATTGCAAAATTTTAGTTAAATAATTCAAAATACAACTGGATAAAAAACACAAACAGCTAATATGAACAAAATATAAATATACAAACAAAGAGATGAATCAAATCAAAAATTGATATTATACACTACCAAAAATTAGCTAAATACGGATGTTTCTATAAACTAAGCAACTCTTACTATTAATCCAACGATATATTATTTCTAAGCAGATCTTGAACTTGTTCCTTAGATTTTACTTTTATAATTCTTGTACTATTGTTTTTTGCGCACCAGAATATCATTGTTTTGCTCCCGTCCGTAATTAAATTTTTTATCAATTTTCAATTGTTTGGCTTAAATGATTGGTGATGAAAAAATCGTTATCATCACAAGGCTGTTGAATTTTAAATCCAATACCGGCAATTTTTAGAGAACATTTAAGAATTGTTTTTTTTACTTTGAATGAATCAACAATTTTTTGCTTGATATGTAAATTATTGCATTGCATAACAATTTGTGCAACCGTTGTTTTAGTTCCACTATTGTGAGTGACTTGACGAGTTATATTAGATACATCAATGGAAGTTGACGGGATGTCAAGAAACTTAAATATTTCAGTAGATATGTTTTGTAAATGTTCACTATCGGTTACTGGAATACCATGCAATTTAGATTGGGATAATTTGGATGATTAGCTTTTCCATCGAGATGATCCACCGAACGTTCAATTTTTTTTCAGCTGTTTATTTTCATCTTTAAGTAATTTCAATTTATGGCTGTTTCCATCAATTTTTGTTGCTAATTTTATAATATTATCGAATTTGAGATTTAAACTGTTTATTGACGAAAAAATGATCTTGGAGTTTATTTAAAGAGGTAAGTTCCTTACCCTTAACGAATGTTGTAAGTCATTAGAATCATCAACAGGTTCATCCACATCATAACTTAAATTTATTTCGTATTATTCAGATATAGATACATCTTGACAAGAAGCACATTTCCATTGCAATACTGCTGTGAACCAATAGGTGAACCAATGAACCAATAGGTGAATGTAAAAACATTCGTTTATTGGGTGTCACAGTTTCAAATGACCTACTCTGGAACGATCATGTAATGGCGATGGCAAAAAGCGCGTCTAAAAAACTCGGCCTCCTAAATAGATGCAAAAAATTTTTCACTCCATACCAATTGCTCCATGTTTATAAGTCCTATATTCGTCCCTGTATGGAGTACTGCTGTCAAGTTTGGGGTGCTGCCTCTGTTTCCATCTTGGCCCTCTTGGACTCTGTTCAAAAGCGAGCTATACGAATTGTAGGTGATCGAACTTTGACATCAAAACTTGATTCCCTACAACATCGTCGCACTGTTGCTGACCTCGTTGTTTTTTACAAATATCGTCATCAGCAGTGCTCAGATGAAATCAGCGGCATCATGCCTCAAACTTATTCTTACCCCCGTTCCACTCGGCAATCGGCTGCCGCAACCAGTGAAACGGTAAAGATCCCGCGCTGTCATACTGGCAGATCGCAGAGAGACTTCTTTGTCCGAACTGCGTACAAATGGAATAGTTTGCCGGAACACTTAGTCTCAGGTGGCTTCAACCCACAGATGTTTAAAAAAAGCGTTAACCTACACCTCAGAACGCCAGTTGTTGTGGGACCCAGGTCTAGACCTAGGTCTTAAAAGGTATTTATGTGTTGTTGTGACACATATTCTAAACCCTATTACACAACACATTTTATTAAAAAAAAAAAAAAAAATACGAAGGATTCAATATCCAATATAATTGAAACTGAAAGACCAGCACACGATAAATACGACTCAAGGTTGCATACGGTACATTTCACACCTTTTATATTTCTAGAAATTTTGTTGTTGCAAGTTGTGGATACCATTACAGACAATTATATGATTATTTCCTATTTATATAAACAAAACGTAAGTAATTACATAATATTAATAACTTTAATATCCCGCTCCTCAAGATCGGTCTACGCCCCAGAAGTAATCGGAACCCAGTTCCGACCAAGGACCATCACAACAATTTTGACAAAAGATGCAAATCCGTCTCTCCATTTTTTGGGTAAGGAAGCAGCTGTCACTAGCCTCACTGCTTCAAATCCTCCTCGTCATGGCTGGTATTGAAAGAAATCCTGGACCCACTAAAACATGGCATTGTTCAATATATAAATACATTTTAAGGGCAAACATAACATCCACCCAGTGCAACACCTGTAAAGAATGGTGTCACCTCAAGAACTGCTCAGGTTTACCCACACATAAACAATGGACCAAACACTACATAGCGCCATGCTGTCAATTATCTAGTCAACATGCCAGCACCAGCTCGCAGCAAAACACAATGCGAATGAACACGCAGGCGGGAACTCCGAGTTATGTGAAAATTATGCATTTGAATTGGAACAGTCTCACCAACAAGATCGATGATATTATAAATTATATGTGCAATAACAATATTCTAGTCACAGCTCTTCAGGAAACCAAATTAAATGTTAGATCTATGATTAGTAATAATTACTGTTATTACAAAATTATAAAGCTTGGTAGAGGAGAGGACAAAGGTAGTGGCCTTGCCTTTATGATTCACAAAACCGTTATCTAGTGGCCTTGCCTTTACGATTCACAAAACCGTTATCTACGGTACAACCACTTTGCCTGGAGTACCGGGAACTGATAAACACCTAGAACAACTAGTCATTATAATAAAATCCGGCAACATGGAGATAACTAGTCAATATCTGTATTCCACCATTAAGCAGCTGTGATTCAGGCTATGAACCGTCCATAGGATATTTATTGTATACAAAAGACTATCTAGTTCTCGAAGATGTGAATGCTCATCATGATCTATGGCACTCACACCTAAACACTGATTCACGAGGTGAAAACATTGCTGATCAAATTGACGGCTCCAACTTTGGAGTCCTCAACGAACCACATCCAACAAGGGTTACAAATAACTCGTATTCTTCTCCAGATGTTTCCCTTGCCAGCACTAATGCCAATTGCTGAATGGAGAACTGATATTACGTTAGGATCAGACCACGTGCCGATCATAATCACCTTAAGCCGTTCCATTATAAATACTAATTTCAACAAAGCAAACTAGGAAAATTTTACTAATTTTACTGAAATGGAATTCAAAAAATCAGAGAAATTTTAAATACGGCCAGATCTCGCTCCATTCCAGCCGGTAGAATACAAAAGGTGAAACCAAACTTTCCACAGGAAGCTTGTGTACTCTCCACCCAAAGAGATGACATCCGCAAGCCAGATCCAGCTGATCCTAGAATTCCAGACCTTAATAAGAAAATTAATAAGTTAGTTACGGAACACAAATGTAATAAATGGAGAGAGCTAATGAGTGAATCAAGCTTTGGCACAAGTAAAAGTCTCTGGATGGTCATGGAAGGCTTAACCCATCCTCGACAACCAGGCAACAATTACATGATCCCTTTCGATGATATCTCAACTAAAAATTCTCAGTTTACAGAAAGGCCACGTAAGCATGAATAGCAAACTAGGTCAGTATTAAGACATCTGCGCAAACTCAACACTGGTCATTCAGAGGAAATCACATTTTCTGAAGAAGAGGTGTAACGTCCGCTATATTCGCCTAAACAAAAATAAAATCAATTCATCTTCTTTTTTTAATTCAATAAAAATTTATTTCAATAGTTTCAGTTCATTTTTACATTAATAATAATTTTAAAATTTTCTAATACTTAACGGCTAGTTAAATTTCGAATATACTATAAAAATAAACGAACGTACCAATTTTATTTTCATTTCTAACGAACAGATGTCGTTACTAATTTTTGCTGAATCTTGGTGTTGCACGATTTTCATTAGAAGATGTAAAAGAAAAATCACATTTTTGGTTTAATCAGTTTTTTTTCGATGTTAAAAATCTGAGATAACAGAAATTCATTCCGGTTTTGATTTTTAAAAAGATCACATCTAGTCAAAGTAAAAATAGTAAAAATATTGCAATTAATATAATTTTCCATATAAAAGTGATTGTATGTTTTATTCATTATATTTTTTTATAATAATCACTTGTGGAAAAATGCAGTCAATATGATTTCAATATAAAAGTGATTGTATGGTTTATCATTACATTTTTTTTATAATAATCACTTGTGAAAAATAATAGTGAAATTTTGGAAATCGTTAAAACATGAAAAGGTTAAATTAGTCATATATGTAGTGACGAAGGAAATTTTCCTTGAATTTATAAAATTAAAAATAACCTTGATTTGTTAATGTTAAAAATGTTTGTAATACGTCATTGGTCTTAAAACAGAAAGAAATAAAAATTACGGAATAAAGGAAAATAAATGATTTTGCAATCTTCATTACGAATCAACAAGAAATGAGATAATTTTTTTGAATTGGATGAATTATTTGAACGGGATCAACTATTTTTTTTATGGAGTGAAAGCTGGAATAACGCAGAGAGAAAAATTTCTGATGTACTTAAACTTGACATTAGCCTATTTAGAAGACAACAATCAGCTCCGACAAGGATCAAGAGGGCAGTCATTTTAAAATTATTAGTATTATTATTATTGAAATTTTATATATTCTTTTTTTCTGAAATGTCAGGATAAGTTCTCGATAAGAGATTCCCAAAAATTTTAAGATTCGTGTGGGGATAGATCGTCTATTCCGTGCATATGTTTTTATTATATATATTTGTTGACAAAAGTTCAAAGCTTATACGTGGCTCCGTATTAGGGCCATAATAAGAATAACTGGCGTTCGAAACAAAGACCTGGCAAATTTTTAATTATTTTTGATGCGATATTTTGTTTTGATAATACTGTAATAATAACGGTTAGTTATAGTAGATATTGTTTGGCGCGAATTTCAAGCGTAATTTTTTGGTAAAACCAGTTTTGGTTTTTGTGGTTGATTTTAGATCAATTTTTTTTGTGAAATATTTTTGGGAAAACCAGCTTGGTTTTGATTTATGAATATTGTATAATATAATGTACAATATACAATTTTTTGTAAATTATTTTTTTTTTATATAATGTTTATGTTTATTAGGTTTATTAAAATATTTTTTCTTAGCGGTAGGCCTAACAAGCCATCCATGGGGCTTATCCCCTTAACATAATTATGTTCTTAGATCGCCTCTATCCATTATGGACATGCGATCGAAGTTCATTGGTTTCTTCTCTTCATTTCAGAAGGAGTTTTCTGGTGATAAGGGGATGACTACTGCTGGTCTGTACTTAGGTACAAACCAGTAGTACCATTCCCTGCACAGAAGCTTCTTTAACGAAATGAAGAGGAGAACCAATTTATTTTTTTATCAGGATCGAGGCTTCACCTCACACAACTTCAAAATTTTTTTTCCACTTTTACATTTAGCTTACAATAGACAATTTTCATGGAGTTTAGGATTTGAAGTCTGGTGTTCGGGAGCTTTCTTCAACTTTGGCATTAGTTTAATGGTAATTTATTTTTAGGTAGAACAACCGCAGCTGGGTCAGTAGAAATGGGCCTAGGGTCTAATCGTGACAGTTGCGATTGTTTTTGTTAGGTTGGGGAGAAACTGGTCTGTAGAATCTGGTCGTTAGGGGCTTTTCTAGTCGGTTCTCACATGCATTGTTGGAGTGGGCTCGCGAACGCGAGAATTCAAATACTAAATGATATGGATATTGTAGCCATACTTACTTTTATATTGTCTCCAGACGAATCTGAATTTGGGAATCTCTTATCTATATATTAAATAAAAAAATAAAATAAATAAAAACAATAAATTTTTGAGTATAAATAAATATAAAATTTTTATTAAATAAAATAATTTTTTTAGAATTAAATAATTTTAGGTAGCTAAATAAATAAATTTTCTTAATTAAGCAAATAACATCAAGATATAAATAAATATTTTTCAGTGTTGCAAAACGTTACTCGTAACGTAACGCAAAAACGAAATAACGAAATGAAATAGCGTTATTAGTAATAATTACGTTCATAACGTTTTAAAAATTAAACTACGTTACAATAACGTAAAACGTAACGATAACGCCAATATTTTATTTCGTTTTTCTTGTGACTTTTTTCATAATTATGTATATGAAAATCAAAACGCAGAAACCGGTTGAATAAAATCCAACTTATCTGTTCTTTATCAATTTTTGCGGACGCTTAAACTACAGATTTTGGTAGTTCTAAAATTTTGTACAAATTTAGGTTTATTTTAAATAATTTCAAGTCTGTAGTAGCCGTTTCTGCATCACAAGTGTTTTGAATAATTTTAAGAAGGAATATTTTTATGCTGGCCGAGAAATCAATCTGAAGATCTATTAAAAGCAACTCTAATAGTAATAAACAAACTATCAGATTTGTGAAAACTCCTGATAAGATTGCTTAGTTTTGGTAAAAATTATTTATTTTTAATTTGAAATGATTTCAAAATATTCGTCGGAGTGACGTGAATAATCCATTGTATAATTCTTTAATTTTAATTACGTCAGTTACATATCTACGCCCGTTGATGATCTCCACGAGATTGAAACTATAGTAGTGTGAACTATAAAAAATATATATACTTAAAAATTTTAAAATTATTGTTTTTTAATTGTTTTTATATATAACAATAGAGAATAATAAAAGGTGTCGTAATTAAAATTAAAGAATTTGAAATGAGTCAAATTTTTTTAATGTATTTAATTATTTAGTTTTATTTTACTATGATTTTTTAAAATTAATAATTTTATAATTGTTCATTAGAGATTTTCGATTTTTCTACATTTAAGTATAATGTTATAGTTACGTTATTTTAAAATTAAATGTAATGTTTAAAACTAATCTTTTAAACATTACATTTAATTTTAAAATAACGTAATTATAACGTTATAACATAATAAAATATAATATTTTTCTGTTTCATAACGAAATAACGTACCGAAAAAATAAATATACTGTTATAAAAACGAAACGCATAACGTTACGAATATTTTTTTCGTTTTGCAACACTGATATTTTTTGTTTTTTTTAAAAAAAATAAATAAATATTTTGAGGGTAAGACGATGCATCCAATAAATAAGCATTTTCTTTTAAAATATTTTTATTTTTGAATTTAAATAAATAAATATTTTATTTAGGGGTGCTATCGTCAATAAATAATTTTAGGTATATATATAATTCTGAATTTCAGCATATCTGAAATTAAATAAATAAATTATACTTTTTATATATAATATTTTAGGAATTTTTGTGAAAGGTGAAGCAAAATTGGGTACGACAGTAGTCTTTTTGTTCTTTTACGAAATTTGGTTTTTGCAAAAATTTTTGTGTTTTCGAATTGGGCGTTCGTTGTTTTTTCGTTTTTGCGTTTTTCATTTTTTTTACATTTCCATCGTACTAACTACATTTTTTTTTGGGGAATTGGTTTTAATATTGTTGTTGATTGCAGGTTCATAATTTTACGGGTTTTACCATCGAAATGTCAAGCCAGTTAGACGTTGACCATCCGTTCTATGGTTTGGAACCCACCGAACTGCAGGTCGAATGTTTGGTTCGGGGTGTGAACTTCGGGGGGCCGATTGGGCAGAGGAACTGCGAAACCATGCAGATCATGGGTCAGTTCCAATAACAGTGTCTCATGCGAGAGATTTGATAGAGGAATCTCAAATGGTGGTGCAGGCAGCACAACTTATTTTAGATCAAGTACGACGACTTCAGTCACCGATTAATCAGACCTTCTTAGATGGTTTGGCGAATCAAGTGTTGCATTACATGGGTAGGATGAATAGGTTGGGTCCTCGCAATGACTTGCAAGAAGCCCGCACCTACGCTATCTCACAATTGTCACGCGCTTGGAATATAATAGGATCGTTGTCAACACGTCCAATTATGCAGAGTAAACCAGGAGTATCATCTGCTCCATCTGCTTCATCTGCCTTTCAACCAGATGAGAGATTCACACCGATCCCAGTACGGCCAATATCGGAAACAATACATAGTCTGAATCGTCCAAACCAGCAACAACAGAGACGGTCAGATCAATTACCACCGGCTTATTTCCAGCAATCGGGCTTGAGGGCAGAGGACTTTGCAATACCACAATTGGGTCCAACATTCCTAACTGAACGCTTACACAACAATCCAGCATTGGTACAACAACAATCATTAAATCGTTCATCAATACCACAGGTACAACCACTACCAGTATATCCACCAGTTCCACTAACAGCACCACCACCGTACAACCAACCTCCTCAGGTATGGCGTGACGCGGCTCCAGCGTTAGCACCAGTGGAGTACCGAGGGATTCGTGGGAACAATTTGATTCGTTATGACTCAAATTGGGTTCCAACCTTCACAGGAGATGGTCACTCTCCTGATGTTCATGAGTTTGTTTATAGAGTGGAGGCGGCTGCCAGAAGAGACCGTGTATCATGGGACGACCTTAGGTCTATCATACCACAGTATCTGAAAGCAGCGGCCGACAGATACTATTTGAATTTAACTCATGAATATGAGGTGGTGACCTATCCAGTGCTCAGGGAGGGACTCCTACAAACCTTCGGTACGCTCACTGATGATAAGGCGATCTTGCGAGTTCTTCTGAACCGCAAACAAAAGTCAAAGGAGAGCGTGTACGAGTATCTGGTGGAGATTGGTTCGTTAAACCGTCGCTTAGCACGTCCATTTGCTGACCGTGAAATGTTGGAAATTGCTCGGGAGGGACTGAGTGTGGAGCTCAAAAATACTACATTAGCAGCAACAATACATTCAATTGATGAACTTCGGACTTTATGTCAGAAGTTTGAAAGTTTGTGGTCCACACCAGTCCCGACCAGAACATCAAATTTAAGAATTAGCGAGCTACAGCAGGTGGATGATTATGAGGTGGATGTTGAACCAGAACAACATGGATATATTGAAGCGATGGATTCAACACCGAGACGGATATTTCAGAGACCTGGCATAACATCGGATAACAGTCAACCTGGTCCATCAATATCCAGACAACCAATAGTATGTTTCAGTTGTGGGGTGACTGGTCACCGAGCTCCGGATTGTCCACGGAAGAATCGGATAAAATTGTATTGCTGGAAATGTAACAAACCGGATGTAATCTATGCAAATTGTTCATATTGTCACCCGTCGTTAAACTATCGACCGAGAGTACAGGCTTCGGGGATGGTGCCCTCGGTTCAACATCCAATGAGCCCGAAGAAAACGACGAGGGATGTAGGAACGCAGGACGATCGGCCACCACCAATGAAACCCGAATAAAATCATCAAATACATTTAATTTCCCATCATTACATCGAACGTATTTTAGACGTCTTGAACGTAACATTAGATATTGGAGGATGAGGAAATTATTTCGTAAAGCCTGTATTTCATCTATCCTTTCAGAGACAAAGGATCCTCGGCCGCGATTGACAATCAGGATTTTGGACAAACATATTTCAGGACTATTGGATAGTGGAGCGTCAATCATTATACTTGGAAGAAATTCCTTGGAATTATTGGAATCATCAGGTACAACTTACCGTAAGTACACTTCGTGTATTCGTAGGGCAGATGGTACTGCAACTAAAATTTTAGGTTACATTGAAATTCCAATAACTGTGAATGGCTCCACTAAACCAATGCGGTTCCATATAGTCCCTGGTTTACGAGAAGAGCTCTACCTGGGCATAGATTTCTGGGAGAAATTTGGTATTGTTCCTTCATTTGTTAGTGAACTGACTCGTACAGAGCTACAAACTTTAAATATACATAACCTCACCACTGACCAGCAACGAGAACTGGATATGATCAAGGATTCTTTCCCGTCATTTGAAGTGTCTGGGCTCGGAAAGACTTCTTTGGTTGAACATGTCATCGATGTTGGTGATAATGCACCTGTTAAACAGAGGCATTATCCCACATCGCCGACTGTTCAACTAAAGGTTTATGCCGAACTCGACCGAATGCTTCAAATGGGCGTGATCGAAGAGTCTAACAGTTCATGGTGCTCGCCAGTGGTTTTGGTACAAAAAGAATCTGGTAAAAACAGATTATGTATTGATAGCCGTCGTGTCAATTCACTAACTAAAAAGGACGCTTACCCACTTCCCTTGATTGATGGCTTACTAGGTCGTCTAAATAGCACAAAGTACATTTCAAGTATTGATCTCAAAGATGCTTTCTGGCAGATTCCTCTGGCAGAAGCATCTAGAGACAAGACAGCCTTCACAGTGCCTGGCCGTCCATTGTATCAATTCCGGGTTATGCCCTTTGGATTGTGCAATGCTCCCCAGACAATGTGTCGGCTAATGCACAAAGTGATACCACATCAATATCACGAAAGTGTCTTTGTTTATTTAGATGATCTATTGGTAGTCTCTTCCACGTTCCAGGAACATATGGAATTGCTGTCCAAAGTCTCTTCATTGATAAGAGCGACTGGGTTAACAATAAACCTCAAGAAAAGTAAATTTGTTCTGAGAGAGGTGAAATACTTAGGATTTTTGGTTGGTGAAGATGGTCTTCGAACAGATCCGGATAAAGTAAGAGCTGTTGCTGAGTATCCAGCTCCGTCAACAGTAAAACAAATACGTAGACTATTGGGAATGGCTGGTTGGTACCAACGTTTCATACCAAGTTATGCAAGCGTGGTATCACCGATTACGGATTTATTAAAGAAAAGTTCTGGGAAATTGAAATGGACATTGGAAGCGCAAGCTGCTTTCGAAAATTTAAAACGATTGCTGACTACAGCACCGGTATTAGTAAACCCTGACTATAATAAAGAGTTCTTCATTAGATGCGATGCAAGTCTGACAGGGGTAGGTAGTGTGTTGTATCAGGAGGTTGATACTGACGGACAAGAGTGTCCGATAGCCTTCATGTCGAAAAAACTTAATAAAGCTCAAAGGAATTATTCAGTTTCTGAGCTTGAATGTCTTGCAGCAATTCTTAGTGTGAAGAAATTCAGGGGCTATGTTGAAGGTCACCGATTTACGATTGTGACTGATCACTCAAGTCTGAAGTGGCTTATGTCACAGAAAGACTTGAGTGGTCGTCTGGCTAGGTGGAGCCTAAAACTCCAACATATGGATTTTACCATTGTCCACCAAAAAGGTACCCAAAATATAGTCCCTGATGCTCTATCTCGTCTTTATGACGATACACACGAGGAATTGACGGAAGCATTAACACATCACATTAACGACATTAAAATCGACAATGGAGGTTATCGGCACAACGAATATACGGATATGATAGCTAAAGTTCAATCATCACCCAAGGACTTTCCTTCAGTTAAAGTCGTGGATGATAAGCTATACATACGTATTGAGCCAAGACCTGATGCAATACCCAACGATGTTCCTGTGTGGAAACTCTGGGTACCAAAACCGATGACTTCCAACATGATTCAGAAACATCATGATGATAGTACTGCTGCTCATGGAGGTGTTAAAAAGACTTTAGAATTACTTCGACGTCTTTATTATTGGCCGGGCATGGCGTCACAGGTACACAACTATGTTGTGTCCTGCTACACATGTAAACAAACAAAAGCCACGAATCAGATATTGCGTCCTCCGATGCAATATCAATTCGAAACAGCACGTCCATGGCAGAGAGTCTATACAGATTTTTTGGGACCGTACCCTCGTTCTACACTTGGGAATACGGTGTTATTGATAGTTCTGGATCATGCTACGAAGTTTGTATTACTGAAGCCACTTAGAAACGCAACTTCACCAAAGGTGAATGCTTTTCTGAGGAACGAAGTGTTTCTTACATATGGGGTACCAGAGTTTCTACACAGTGACAATGGCAAACAGTTCACTAGTAGGAACTTTCAAAGTCTTTTGTCAGATTTCGGCATTAAACACATTAGGACCGGTGTCTATAGTCCTCAAAGCAACGCGTCAGAGCGGGTCAATAGGTCAGTCCTAGCAGCAGTTCGAGCGTTCATTAAAGGTCAACATACCAAGTGGGACTCACAAATTGGTGAAATCGCATATGCACTGCGGGCTGCAGTACATTCTGCTACCAAGTACTCTCCGTACTATCTATTATTTGGTCAACATCCAATCTCGGATGGAAATACTTACCATTTGTTGAGATCACTACACCAACTTGGTGAAGATGCTGGTGAGGAAATAGAACGCTCTGATCATTTGACTCTGCTCAGGAACCGGGTTCAGGAAAATTTAAAAGCAGCTTTCAAGAAATCGCAACATCAGTATAACCTGCGATCTAAACTACGGACTTTTCAACCACAACAACGTGTGTTTGTACGGCAACATCATTTGAGTGACGCTACAAAAAAATTCTCGGCAAAATTGGCTCCAAAGTTCTTACCTGCGATGATTAAGACTAAGATTGGAAATGTACTCTACGAGTGCATAGATATGAGCGGTAAGAGTCTTGGAGTCCATCACGCGAAAGACATCAGGGAATGATGTCTTACGTTCGGTAGGGTTGTTCCTTTGACTGGTTGTCGTCTCTGGAGTTCACACCTTCAGTATCATATTTTACTGGTTGTATCGAGGGTTCAATGGTGCTAACGTTAGATGGATGGATGATTGATTTCAGTACTCACTGATAGTTCCTAGGAACTTCATGAGTATTGAAATTGATCATCGACCCTGGCGTTGGTCGCCATTGATAACTCGATCCCAGATACAGATTAGTTGTGGGACGTAGTTCGGTGGTTTCTGACGTAGAGGGGGTGACGACGTTTTTGTGATTTCAAGGGTAAATATCTTGATTTTTACCTTGAATTCATGGTGTAACGTCCGCTATATTCGCCTAAACAATAATAAAATCAATTCATCTTCTTTTTTTAATTCAATAAAAATTTATTTCAATAGTTTCAGTTCATTTTTACATTAATAATAATTTTAAAATTTTCTAATACTTAACGGCTAGTTAAATTTCGAATATACTATAAAAATAAACGAACGTACCAATTTTATTTTCATTTCTAACGAACAGATGTCGTTACTAATTTTTGCTGAATCTTGGTGTTGCACGATTTTCATATTTTCATTTTTGGTTTAATCAGTTTTTTTTCGATGTTAAAAATCTGAGATAACAGAAATTCATTCCGGTTTTGATTTTTAAAAAGATCACATCTAGTCAAAGTAAAAATAGTAAAAATATTGCAATTAATATAATTTTCCATATAAAAGTTTCCATATAAATGTTTTATTCATTATATTTTTTTATAATAATCACTTGTGGAAAAATGCAGTCAATATGATTTCAATATAAAAGTGATTGTATGGTTTATCATTACATTTTTTTTATAATAATCACTTGTGAAAAATAATAGTGAAATTTTGGAAATCGTTAAAACATGAAAAGGTTAAATTAGTCATATATGTAGTGACGAAGGAAATTTTCCTTGAATTTATAAAATTAAAAATAACCTTGATTTGTTAATGTTAAAAATGTTTGTAATACGTCATTGGTCTTAAAACAGAAAGAAATAAAAATTACGGAATAAAGGAAAATAAATGATTTTGCAATCTTCATTACGAATCAACAAGAAATGAGATAATTTTTTTGAATTGGATGAATTATTTGAACGGGATCAACTATTTTTTTTATGGAGTGAAAGCTGGAATAACGCAAAGAGAAAAATTTCTGATGTACTTAAACTTGACATTAGCCTATTTAGAAGACAACAATCAGCTCCGACAAGGATCAAGAGGGAAGTCATTTTAAAATTATTAGTATTATTATTATTGAAATTTTATATATTCTTTTTCTCTGAAATGTCAGGATAAGTTCTCGATAAGAGATTCCCAAAAATTTTAAGATTCGTGTGGGGATAGATCGTCTATTCCGTGCATATGTTTTTATTATATATATTTGTTGACAAAAGTTCAAAGCTTATACGTGGCTCCGTATTAGGGCCATAATAGAGGTTGAGAATGCCATAAAGAAAATGAAGCCATCTAAAGCTATTGGACCCTCTTAGCCACCATGCCAAAATATATTGGACCCAAAGGACTGAAATATCTCACTAGCACACTCAACACATCGCTAAATATTCTACAGATACCAAATATCTGAAAAACGGCAAGAATAAACCCTCTCTTGAAGCCTGGAAAACCTGAAGAAAAAGAAGAATCTTACAGAACGATCTCCATCCTTTCATCGTTCGCAAAACTGATTGAAGCACTTCTATTACCTCGGTTAACCAGATCTTACAATTTGGCGGCACACCAACATGGCTTTAGAACAGCATATAGTACAACCACCGCTCTTCATAGAATACAAAACTAGATCAGTGATGGTCTGAGCTAAAACAACCCTGTGCTACAACAATTTTAGTTGCACTCGACCTATCAAAATACTAAAAAACTAAATTGCCAGGTCTAATAAAGCGCTGGTTGCGTAACTATTTTAGAGGTCGCCAAATATACGTCGAGTTTCGGAACTGTAAGCCCATAGATGAGAGTACTACGACAAGAAGTTCCACAAGGCGGAGTTCTCTCACCTTCATTATTTAATCTCTACTTAAGTAGCTTACCTGTCCCACCAGAAGGAATAACCATCACGTTTTATGCAGACAATTGCACGGTGCTTGCAACATGTTACAACCAAGACCAGCTCACCAATATCCTAAACACCTACCTTAACATCCTCAATCATTGGTTCAAAACAAGGAAATTAAAACTATCTACTGAAAAATCCACTTCTACACTTTTAACTACATGGACGAAGGAGGTAAACACGACACTAAGCATCTGCATTGACAATGTACCCATTCCAACAGTAAAAAATTCGCTATTGTTGGGAGTAACATTCGACCCACTGCTTAAATTTAATGCTAATGCACAACATGTGAACTCTAGACTGAAGAACAGGAATAATGCATTGAAAGCACTCGTGTGTAGTTCATGGGGCAAGGATAAAAATACAATAATTACAACGTATAAAACAATAGGTCGACCTATAATAAACTATGCTGCACCCATATGGACACCCCATGTTGCAGACATGCACTGGTGGAAGTTACAAACAACACAAAACGCAGCTTTGCGAACCGCGACTGGATGTCCACCTGCACAAAGAATGTAACATACTGCCAGTCCGTAAACATAATGAAATGTTAATTAAACAATATATATTGGCCTGTTACAAAGAGTAACATCCTTGTAATGATACCTTATCAAATATTGAACCAACTAGAGACATAAGGAAGGCAGCAACATTTTTTCTGCATGAGGTTAGAGACCACAAAGTATCAGGTAACATCGGCGAGGTCACTTATAGAACGGGCTTAAAAACACTTCATGCTAAAGCTGTTGAGGACGTTATAAGGAACTACGCCCCAAATTGAGTTCTAAATAGAAAACCACCAAAAGTCGCTGCCGAAGAGTTCCAACTGCTCCGTAGCACCAGATCCATCCTAGCTTAACTAAGATCTGGTTGGTCACGCATTCTAAACAACTATATGAGCAGAATTGATCCTAAAATTATTGACAAGTGTCCCGCATGTGAGGGCACGCCGCACAATGTAGACCACCTATTCAGATGTCCTGAAAATTCAACTAACCTGATGAAGGAAGTCGGAGGATTAGCACGAAAACCATCGCTACAACAACAACAACAACAACTTTAATATCCCAGAATAGGTAATAATAAGTAATTAAATAATGATCAATTTAAGCCAGGCGCGCACACAAGGGGGAGGTTTTCGGGTCCGGACTCCCCCCCCTCCCCTAACCGATAATCTTTCAGTATTGTTTTTTAAATTTAGACATAATTTAGTGCTAACCACAAGAAATTATAGATTAACATCTCTGAATATCGTAAGATACGATGCTAACTAGGGATCTAAGGTTACTCACTATTGATCAATTCTCTTTGAGGATTTTACGAGATTTTATGAGGAACGCTATTTTTAAAGTTTTGTTGATTACAATTATCAAGGAAGACCAACGTCAGTAAGGCATTCCAGAGATGCTAAATTCTGTTAAAAAAATTTCTTTGTAAAGTTACATCTTGTCACTCGAACCTTAAAAAGATGGGCTGCTATTGATACTCTGTTCAGGTAAAATTGATTTGATCTAAGCAGACACGCGCGTTTATCCATAGTGTATTTGTGTACCTCCAAATCAGCAACATACAACGAATCATGCTCATTAGTAAGATTAGAATTGCTGAGCAGCAATGCTCACCAAGGTTTTCTTCCTTTACAAAAACCGCTTTGTCTTTCATTAAGTAACGACTTAAGAAGCTCATAATATTAAATTAATGAACATTTGTTGAATTCATGTTAGCAACTTTTTTTAAATTGGCTGTATACTGGCCATTTTTTAAAGAGTATTCATTTTAAATTTTATTGCTTCTTTCCATTTACCCGAATCCTAAAGATCAGCCTTCAGAACCATACATCGGAATAAACCTGCGCATGCCCACGTGTATTATTTCTGAAAAATTAGAAGCAGAAATGTCTGAATTAAACATATATCTCTAAGCCCCTGCCAATCTGCAACCCCAATAAGACTAGGATTAGATTGAAACTGTTTGGGAACTTGTAAATTTAAATGAGTGGAAATCAAATTATGGTCTGAACCACCTAAAGGTTCTGATACTTTAAATTGTACAAACGAAAGATCATTTATCAAAAACAAATAAAGCAATTTACTAATTTGACCTTGACTGTCAGGAGCTCTGGTAGGTTGTTTGGCCGTTATATCCGAGTGAAAATAAATATAAAAATAAAATAATAATATAGTAATAATATAGTATAAATTTTGTTTGACTAAAATGTTTTAGTATCAATAAATTTGTTTCCTTCTTGATAATGAAACCCCAACAAAAATATTTGTTATCCAGACAAATTGGCCCTCAGAAACAAACAAATATTATTTAATATTTGTTTCCATAACAAAAATCCCTTAACGATTTAAGTCCTAATATCTATACAGCCCAATATTATATTAAACCAGATAATCGAAAACGAAAAAAACAGAAATTGACAGAGCGAAAGCGCGAGAAAAATCACATTGTTTGCGGAACGCTTTGCTGTGATCTCGACTGTTTTTTGAAACTCCTAAAAAAAACCAAAAATCCAGTCTTCAGGCGTTAGTATGAAAGATTTTTATTTCAAACCCAAAATTGTCAAAAAAATCTTAAGGGGGTTAACTACCAGCAAAGTCTCCGGTCTGAACATCATTCTTCCTATTCTAACAACATTTTCAAAGGAACTTGCACCTTCTCTTACTAAAATTTTCTACAAATCCTATAGATCTGATATTTCTCTTTCGTGCTAGAAGTTAGCCAATTCATTCCCAAAACGAAAAAAAATGTGATATTTCAAATTAAAGACCGCAATACCCTTGCTCTCAGTTCTATCTAAAATATATGAGCATTATATTAATACACACCAGTAATGCCAGATCGGGTGATTTTTTTCCGTTTATGGGATATTTCATTTAAAACAGGAAAGTAGACAAAAACTTGGCAAGTGCGGGCTTTTTCACAATTAATTGTAGAAGCTTTTTAAATTTTAAACTTATTCAAAGTGATCGCAACAAATATTTTTTTACTATCCTTCCAGAAAGATGTTGATTACTCAATAATTTTGTTTAAAGGAATCTGCCATTTATCGCCTTTATAGTATACAGTAGAATTGATGAAATTTCAGCTTTCAGATGTTAATGTTCTGATATTTCTTAGCAAAATAGAAACAAACGTTTCGAAAATCCCAAAAGCAATAACATATTTCTGAGTTTCAGGAATATTTTCACACTACGAGACAAAAAATAAAATCGCCTACAATAAGGAACTACAAGATCCTTACTATGCATCGATGCATTTTGAACATATTAAAAAATATTGTTATAGTGGTGGATTTTGAAGTTTTTTTCCATATAAACAATTGGATTTATATATATGTATGTATATTTTTTTAAATTGTAAGCTTGATGGGAGTTTTTCCTTAAAGCAACGGTAAAACCGGTAAGTTTTGATACGGCAACGGGAAATTTATTTTTTAAAGTCTAGCATCACTGATGCACACATAAAAACATTTTTAGAAGACAAATCTGACAGCCAATACGTTTTTTGAAACAAAAGATCAACAACCGATCGAAACACACCGATTTACATGTACAAATGAAATGCTTAGTCCGAATCAACAGTCCCGGGGGTGTACAATCCACAAAGGTTTAAAAATCGTTCATTAACACCTCAACAGGCATGTTGTTGTGGGACCTACGTCTTAAAAGGTATCTATGTGTGTTGTTGTAATTCCTACACAGCACTTTTTATTAAAAAAAATTTGTTGGACCCCCCCCTAAAACTTTTTCTGTGTGCGCCCCTGATTTAAGCAATTATAAGAGAAAAGCAATTGTACGTCTATTCGTAAACGATTTTAATAAATGAATTGTCTTCTTTACCATCTACGCCAATCGCCAGCTTTTAAACTCGCCAACTAGCAGCTTCTAAACTATATTAGTGTCATCGATGCTTTAAGAAAATTAATGATAGAAACTAATAAGGTAACTGATTTTTAATTCAATAATTATAAAATATCAAATTTAATCTAGCATTGCGATATTTTATCTGTCAAAATATTTTAAGAAAAATACTCAATTACATTATCCTATCGAAAATATTTACAAAATTCATCGAAACCCCCTGACATTAAAATTTAATCAATACCAACCCACGTGATCAATATAATACATATATAATTTTATCGTTTTATAAAATTTTCAAAAACAGAAAATAAAAATTAAATAGAATTTCTCCCACTCCAAAAATATGCGCATTTTTTGTGTATTTGTGAATTCGCCTTTAATATGAAAACGAAACATAGCATAAATTTCTATAGGTAAAACAAGAATAGCAATAATCGGTTATTTTTTATTTTGTTATTCAACATGTCTCGTATAGCTTCGTATAATTTCATATAAAAAACAACATGTTCATGTATGATTTTTATTCTAAAATTCAAACATTTTAGTTTAGTGAAATCAGTCGTCCGGTGCGTTCTTAGGGCACTAGTTTGAATAAAAATAAACAGTTAATCATTTGTTTTATAAATAAAAAACAAGTAGTGTGGTTTTTTTTAAATAAATTATTTGAAAACGTATAGAAAATACATAAAATCGCGCGTTGAGTTTCAAAAAATTTAAATTTGTTTTGTTAAATATTAGAAAAAAAAAAAAAAGAAATAATACTTTTTAGTGTTTTGTTTTTATAATTGAAATTGTTGATTTATTTTTATTTTTATTAAAAAAAATTATCATAATCATTATTAGTGTGACTTAAGATTTTAGTGTTTGTGAATACTGAATACAAAAAAAATGTTGTTTTATTAATATAAAAAATAGTTATATTATTGTATAAAAATGGATGAAGCTCAATTAATGTTAACAGAAATACCAGGTGGAGTGATATCACGGCACCATCATCATCTACATCATCGATATGCTCCATACCACTTACATCAACCACATCTATCTAGTATATTGTATCATAATCAACAAACATTAGCAGCTCGGGTCCAGCCATCAACAATAATTCCAATAGTTCGACCTAAAACGCCGATACCGTCACCACCCCCAGAAGGAACACATATAGGACATTTACTACCTGAAATTCTTACAATGATTTTCTCACGGTTAAGTGTTCAAGATCGAGGACGTGCAGCACAAGTATGTTCGTCGTGGCGAGATGCCGCTTATTCGAAGTCTGTGTGGAAGGGTGTTGAAGCAAAGTTACATTTACGTCGTGTTACACAGAGCTTTTTTCAATCGTTGGTGACAAGAGGAATCAAGAAAATTCAAATTTTATCATTACGAAGATCGCTCAAGGATGTGATTGTTGGAGTACCAAATTTAGAATCTTTAAATTTAAGCGGATGCTATAATGTAACCGATGTTAATCTATCACACGCATTCTCAATAGAGTTAGCAAATCTAAAAACACTAGATCTGTCATTATGTAAACAAATAACAGATTCAAGTTTAGGACGAATTGCACAATATTTAAAAAATTTAGAAATATTAGAATTAGGTGGTTGTAGTAATATCACAAATACTGGATTACTGCTAATCGCTTGGGGGTTGAAAAAATTAAAACGTTTAAATTTACGTTCATGTTGGAACTTATCCGATCAGGGTATCGGACATTTAGCTGGTTTAAGTAAAGAAACAGCCGAGGGTAATCCAGCATTAGAATATTTAGGATTACAAGATTGCCAAAGATTAACCGATGAAGCTTTAAAGCATATAGCTGATGGTTTGACGTCACTTAAGGTTATCAACTTAAGTTTCTGTGTTTCAATAACAGATAGCGGATTGAAATATTTAGCCAAAATGTTAACATTAAAAGAGTTAAATTTACGAGCCTGTGATAATATATCTGATATAGGTATTGCATATTTAACCGAAGGTGGTAGTCAAATATCATCGTTGGACGTTAGTTTCTGTGATAAAATTGGTGACCAAGCATTATCCCATCTATCCCAAGGATTGTATCATTTAAAATCATTAAGCTTATCAGCTTGCAGTATCACCGATGATGGATTAACTCAACTATCAAAATCTGTACATGAATTAGAAACATTAAATATAGGACAATGTCATCGAATAACGGATATTGGATTAAAATCAATATCGGAACAGCTTGTCAACTTAAAAGCAATCGATTTGTATGGTTGTGTACGATTAACAACACAAGGATTAGAATTAATTATGAAAATGCCGAAATTGGAAAAATTAAATTTAGGTCTATGGCACAGAAGGTGATGAGATTACAATTGTAAAGGTTTAAACTATTTCATATAAAATAATAAAAAAAATAAGTACAACTTTAAAGATTTAAAAAAAAAATGTTACAAGTAGGAAAAACCAATTTTTTTATCTATACATTTATGTATATTAATTTTTTATGTTAAATTTTTTTTTATATATATATATATTTATCTCGATCAAAACGTTAAATAAATACTGTTATATTGTTTTATGAAAAAATGCAGATTTCATATCTAATTTTTTCTTTTCTCTACAAAAAAAATCATAAATCTGATCAATTGATCATAAGATGCATGTAAAATTATTTAAAAACATCTCAAAAAATTTGTGGGTAACAGGTGTAAACGGATTAAAGTTAGTCGAAGCATGAACGTATAACTTTGTTTGGAAGGTCCATCACAGTTGTTTCTTTAGCACATATAAATCGTGAACCTATAGCGCCATTTTGAAATATATCTGTTATTCTAACCAAACTTTTCTTTAAATCCAATGAATTTGGGCTTTTTATTTCGTGCTGGAAGTTGTCAAATCTCCAGTCCGTCCGTTTATAGAACAATAGCCTTACTCCCGTTGCGTACGGTTTTCATCTCGCAGTCATAAAGTTGATTCAAAATTTTCTTCCTTACCGATACATTTCGGTATCTACAGATGGCTTTTCTTTTGAGTTAAATTAATTAACGCGGGTATACCCTAAGGGTTAGTTTATTTTCAATTTATATCAACTATCTGTTGAAAATCACCAGCTATCCGATAAATAATTTTGCAGACGATAGACACTGCACAAGTCATTCGTCCCCTATCTTTAAAGAGAGACCCTGACATAAATGTAAACGAGGACCTAAAATAAGTCGCCTATTGAAGAGAAAAAAATTTGATCTTTTTTAATTCCACCAAAACATCGCTATTGATTGTTTCCGGATCAAAGGTTTCCCAATCAACCCCATCATTGGTTTTCGCCGTTGCTTGCTAAACTTGTCCATCCTGCCCCGGTTTGGTATCACTTACTTTGCCTGATGGCCATTTATTTCGCCTAAACTTTTCATCAACGATTACCACCACATCACCGATTTCGATTGGCTTAACTTTGTCAAACCATTTTGTTCGACGAGTCAATGTCGGCGCATACTCTGATCCCAACGTTTCTAAAAGAACTCATCAATCTTTTGTGAAATGTTCCAATTGTCACGAAGTAATAGGAGGCGATCTGAAAATGATCCTGCGGGCTTCGCATCGGACGACGAACCCAATAAAAAGTGGTTGGGGGTGAGAGCTTCAGGATTTTACCGGCATATATGTCAATGGTCTCGAATTCACTATCATTTCGTTTCTAGTCAGCACATTCTTCAAGTTTACTTTAATCGAACGTACAAGTCGCTCCCAAGCGCCACCTTGATGCGGTGATAACGGTGGATTAAATTTCTATTTGACCTTTAGGAATTGATGACGTAATTGTCTTCTTTGTTGTCTGCGATTGCTTTACATAGTTCGTGTTTAGAACCATAAAACTTCGTACCATTATCACAACGAAGTTTGAGAGGAACGCCACGTCGCGCCATGAAACCATGTCGACACAATATGAACGAATCGGTCGAAAAAGTATAAGCGATATCGATATGGATTCCACGAACAGTCATACATGTAAATAAAGCTCCATAACGTTTTTCATGGCGACTTCCTTACAACTTCAATCGGACCAAAGAAATCCACCCCACATAAGAAAATAGACGAGTGAATGTTGATAACGGAGCTGTTGGTAAATCTCACATAGCAACACGGTTTTGCAAAGTCATTTTTGCATTGTTGGCAATTTGATTTCACTGAGTTTAATATCATTCGCAGTTGCGGAATCTCGATTTGTTTCTCATCGAAGTCATTTAAAATTAAAAATTTAATCCGATTTTCTCGTGGAAGAATAATTGGACGCCTTTGTAATTCGTCGATTCCTCTCATCGCATCGATTCCTCCACGAATCTCTTTATCAAAATAAGATGATAGCTGCCGAATTTTGCTCGTATTAATCTTGATGGTTTATTTATTTGTTCTTTATGTTTTATTTATTTGTTCTTGATGTTTTATTTATTTAATTGGTACAATATATGCTGGCACCCCATAGGTACTTCAGACCCTCTTCTTCGTCCCCTGTTATGACGGGTAATTCAAGCTCCATAATTGTGATTCGAGCCACTGTCCCGCATACACCGGGTTTGTCTTAGCAGAAATTTTCCTAGTCGTTTTCATTTTGTCCTGTACACATAGTTTCGCATACTCAATCCATAGTCATCATCTGTTATGGTTTCCGTTAAAAAAAAATCATTGTCCTAAAATAGTTGTGTAATATTTTCCAATGTGATTTCCTGTATTTAATTTGTAATCATTAATCGCTATAAAATTGTCAGAAAACGGTTGTTGTCATATTTTTTCACCAATGCTGCAATTTTTCTGACTGCTGCTTCTGAAGACTTCTTATCAGCTGTTATTACTGCTGGGTTCTCATGTGGAAGAGGATGAGCATTTGAGCTACATCATCATGCATTTCCTTATCATCTCCAAAAGAATCAAAAAACTTTTTTAAACATAATAGAGGATTGAATCCTTTAAATTGGAACAAAGTAGTATAAACTCCTATTTTACTATTCAAAACTTCTTTTAAAGCATCATTTAATGTATTAATGTTGATCTCAACAACAGCATCATAGAATGCTTTCTTATTATCTTTTAGAGCAACAGAGCCTTTAACCGATAGCCTTGAATAGAATATTGCTCTGTTCCAAAGACCACTTCTAGGGATTTCTTTCAAAGTAGCTTTATTTGCTCTTGCCTTGGCATTATCTGCTGGTTTTTTAAATACTCTTGTGCCATCCATGACAATTCACTTGATAAATATTGTGAATGAAAAACGCCCCAGCCTTCTAATCCACTCCTAACTTCTTCCTTATCTAGGAGAGTTGGTGTAAAATTGTAGTATAGTATTGCTGTTCCTTTCATCACTTTGTCTTCTGAAACAGGAGATTCCTCATCAATAACTATACGAGTATCATGATGAAAGTGAAAATATCAATGATAGTCTGGCTAAAGTTAATTGATTTGTTTTATTAGCCTTAATGCCCAAGTCATATTTTTTCACCAATGCTGCAATTCTTTGGAGTGCTGCTTCTGAAGACTTCTTCTTATCAGCTGTTATTACTGCTGGACCTCTCATGTGGAAGAGGATGAGCATTTGAGCTACATCATCATGCATTTCCTTATCATCTCCAAAAGAATCAAAAAACTTTTTTAAACAGAATAGAGGATTGAATGAATCCTGGACCTCTCATGTGGAAGAGGATGAGCATTTGAGCTACATCATCATGCATTTCTTTATCATCTCCAAAAGTATCAAAAAACTTTTTTAAACATAATAGAGGATTGAATTCTTCAAATTGGAACAAAGTAGTATAAACTCCTATTTTACTATTCAAAATTTCTTTAAAGCATCATTTAATGTATTAATGCTGATCTCAACAACAGCATCATAGAATGCTTTCTTATTATCTTTTAGAGCAACAGAGCCTTTAACCGATAGCCACGAATAGAATATTGCTCTGTCCCAAAAACCACTTCTAGGGATTTCTCTCAAAATAGCTCTATTTGCTCTTGCCTTGGCATTATCTGCTGGTTTTTTGAAATACTCTTGTGTCATCTGTTGTGAAAATTAGATTTTAACTCTTTATTATTTAAATGAATGGATTATTCTGTTGGAATTTATTTATTAATTTTGGGTTGCTTATAGCTGGAAATTCGAACAGAAAAAGAGAGCGATTAACAAATTCTCTTCGCTTATATATCATTAATTCCACATGTTTGTACACGTTCGTTTATAGACGTTCGTTAAAACAAATTACAATGAATATAGTTAAACGATATTAAATACAGTGTAAATGGTGTATATGTGATACGGTGTATATGTGATATGGTGTAAATGTGAACCTCACAAAACCATCCCCCTAAATTTAAGATAAAGTTCACTGTAAGAGAAGTTTATCTTAGAATCAAGGAAGAAAAATTTCTATAAGACTTATATGTTCCAATTTCCAAAAGTATTTGCAACCATTTTTGATTTAATATTTTTGTTTTAGAATTCAATTTATAATTTAAAAATAAAAATAATAATTTGGTTTTTAAATATAATACAATATAAACGTATTCTGAAGTCTGAATTTTAATTCTGACACATAGTCGTCGTAATTGTAGATGACTTCAGGTTCACGATCAATGGAACTAGGTATAAGAGGTTTTGAACCGAATATTAATTCGTAAGGCATATAGTTAGTTGAGCAGTGAGGTGTAGAATTATACGAAAACATAGCATAGGGTATCCATGTATCCCAGCCTAATATGTCTTTGTTAACATAATTACGAAGATAGGCTCCCAAGGTATGGTGTTGGCTTTTAGTTGGGCTCGGAGGGTCTGGATATAGAAAAGGATTCCATAATAGAGTCGGGAGATGAAAGGGTGCCAAGCGTCTTTTTGTCTTTTGAAGTAAGTGTTCTTCCTGATTGTTATGTCCATCAGATGAATGATGTAGTACATATTGGTGGAATTAGGCACGTAAGTGCTTATTTCAGGTTGAGCTTTACCGTTGAGAAGATGTCTGAGGTAAGGTCGGATGATAGATGCGGGGTGACCGTCCTGATGAGGCTTCTGTGATGTTGATTGTTGCCGATCCGTGGAGGATGGGTGTAATAGTGTATGTATGAGGTTTCTTTGTCTTGAAGAACTTTGGCTTTGAAGTTTCAGAGTCTAGGTCTCTAGTCTTGGAGATTTGGTCATCTATGAGCGAGATGTTGGATTAATTTGCCATTTTAATGTTGTTGTTAATGAAAATTTAATCTGATAATATTTTGATGTCGATTGTTGTCGTTGGTGATTATTGTAGTAAGTGAATGTTTTTTAAGTTTATAAAACGTATTCTATTTGTGATAGATTGGGCGAATAAAACTATTCTATTTTTTTTTTTACGAAGATATATTTTTATGAAGTATGCAATGATTTTTAAATGGCTGTTGCCATCACAATTTTTGTTCAATAGAACTGAATTTATTCGTTTTTATGTATGTATTATTTCTTTTTACGAAATTATATGTTTAATAATTATCCACTGATTTAAAAAAAATTGCTGTGGCCATTACAATAGAACTTATTTTATTCGTTTTTATGTTTGTATTGGTTTTTTTTTTTACGAAATTATATGTTTAAGAATTGTGCACTGATTTTAAAAAATAGCTGTTGCCATCACAATTTTGATCAATAGAACTAAATTTAATTGTTTTTATACATATATTTTATTTTTGTTTTTACGAAAATATATGTTTTAGAATTGTGCACTGATAAATAGCTGTACCGCTGTCACCACCATGTTGTGAATACAACTTATGGATGTCGTTCATTAACAATAAATTTTTTATTAATTTCATGGTTGCTTTAACACAAATTTGCATTAGTAAAAATTGTTATTTACATTTTTTATAATTTTTAGCAAACAAATAATTTATTAAATTTCACATTTAACTTTAAGAAAATTAGATTTTAACTTTTTATTATTTAAATGAATGGATTATTCTGTTGGAATTTATTTATTAATTTTGGGTTGCTTATAGCTGGAAATTCGAACAGAAAAAGAGAGCGATTAACAAATTCTCTTCGCTTATATATCATTAATTCCACATGTTTGTACACGTTCGTTTATAGACGTTCGTTAAAACAAATTACAATGAATATAGTTAAACGATATTAAATACAGTGTAAATGTGATACGGTGTATATGTGATATGGTGTAAATGTGAACCTCACAACACATCCATGACATTCACTTTGATAAATATTGTGAATGAATAACGCCCCAGCCTTCTAATCCACTCCTAACTTCTTCCTTATCTAGGAGAGTTTGTGTAAAATTGCAGTATAGTGTTGCTGTTCCCTTCATCACCTTGTCTTCTGGAACAGGAGATTGCTCATCAATGACTATACGAGTATCCCATGATGAAAGTGGAAATATCAAAGATAGTCTGGCTAAAGTTAATTGATTTGTTTTATTAGCCTTAATGTCCAAGTCATATTTTTTCACCAATGCTGCAATTCTTCGACTGCTGATTCTGAAGACTTCTTTTTATCAGCTGTTATTACTGCTGGACCTCTCATGTGGAAGAGGATTAACATTTGAGCTACATCATCATGCATTTCCTTATCATCTCCAAAAGAATCAAAACACTTTATTAAACATAATAGAGGATTGAATGAATCCTGGACCTCTCATGTGGAAGAGGATGAGCATTTGAGCTACATCATCATGCATTTCCTTATCATCTCCAAAAGAATCAAAAAACCTTTTTTAAACATAATAGAGGATTGAATCCTTCAAATTGGAATAAAGAAGTATAAACTCCTATTTTACTATTCAAAATTTCTTTTAGAGCATCATTTAATGTATTAATGCTGATCTCAACAACAGCATCATAGAATGCTTTCTTATTATCTTTTAGAGCAACAGAGCCTTTAACCGATAGCCATGAATAGAATATTGCTCTGTCCCAAAAACCACTTCTAAGGATTTCTCTCAAAGTAGCTTTATTTGCTCTTGCCTTGGCATTATCTGCTGGTTTTTTGAAATACTCTTGTGTTATCCATGATGACAATTCACTTGATAAATATTGTGATTGAATAACGCCCCAGCCTTCTAATCCACACCTAACTTCTTCCCTTCCTTATCTAGGAAAGTTGGTGTAAAATTGTAGTATAGTGTTGCTGTTCCTTTCATCACCTTGTCTTCTGGAACAGGAGGTTGCTCATCAATGACTATACGAGTATCCCATGATGAAAGTGGAAATATCAATGATAGTCTGGCTAAAGTTAATTGATTTGTTTTATTAGCCTTAATGTCCAAGTCATATTTTTTCACCAATGCTGCAATTCTTCTGACTGCTGCTTCTGAAGACTTCTTTTTATCAGCTGTTATTACTGCTGGACCTCTCATGTGGAAGAGGATAAACATTTGAGCTACATCATCATGCATTTCCTTATCATCTCCAAAAGAATCAAAAAACTTTTTTAAACATAATAGAGGATTGAATGAATCCTGGACTTCTCATGTGGAAGAGGATGAGCATTTGAGCTACATCATCATGCATTTCTTTATCATCTCCAAAAGTATCAAAAAACTTTTTTAAACATAATAGAGGATTGAATCCTTCAAATTGGAACAAAGAAGTATAAACTCCTATTTTACTTTTCAAAATTTCTTTTAGAGCATCATTTAATGTATTAATGCTGATCTCAACAACAGCATCATAGAATGCTTTCTTATTATCTTTTAGAGCAACAGAACCTTTAACCGATAGCCATGAATAGAATATTGCTCTGTCCCAAAAACCACTTCTAAGGATTTCTATCAAAGTAGCTTTATTTGCTCTTGTCTTGGCATTATCTGCTGGTTTTTTGAAATACTCTTGTGTTATCCATGACAATTCACTTGATAAATATTGTGAATGAATAACGCCCCAGCCTTCTAATCCACTCCTAACTTCTTCCTTATATAGGAGAGTTGGTGTAAAATTGCAGTATAGTATTGCTGTTCCTTTCATCACCTTGCCTTCTGGAACAGAAGATTCCTCATCTATGACTATACGAGTATTTCATGATGAAAGTGGAAATATCAATGATAGTCTGGCTAAAGTTAATTGATTTGTTTTATTAGCCTTAATGCCCAAGTCATATTTTTTCACCAATGCTGCAATTCTTCTGACTGCTGCTTCTGAAGACTTCTTTTTATCAGCTGTTATTACTGCCTGACCTCTCATGTGGAAGAGGATGAGCATTTGAGCTACATCATCATGCATTTCCTTATCATCTCCAAAAGAATCAAAAAACTTTTTTAAACATAATAGAGGATTGAATGAATCCTGGACCTCTCATGCGGAAGAGGATGAGCATTTCAGCTACATCATCATGCATTTCCTTATCATCTCCAAAAGTATCAAAAAACTTTTTTAAACATAATAGAGGATTGAATCCTTCAAATTGCAACAAAGTAGTATAAACTCCTATTTCACTATTCAAAATTTCTTTTAAAGCATCATTTAATGTATTAATGCTGATCTCAACAACAGCATCATAGAATGCTTTCTTATTATCTTTTAGAGCAACAGAGCCTTTAACCGATAGCCATGAATAGAATATTGCTCTATCCCAAAAACCACTTCTAAGGATTTCTCTCAAAGTAGCTTTATTTGCTCTTGCCTTGGCATTATCTGCTGGTTTTTTTGAAATACTCTTGTGTTATCCATGACATTTCACTTTGATAAGTATTGTGAATGAATAACGCCCCACCTTCTAATCCACTCCTAACTTCTTCCTTATATAGGAGAGTTGGTGTAAAATTGCAGTATAGTATTGCTGTTCCTTTCATCACCTTACCTTCTGGAACAGAAGATTCCTCATCTATGACTATACGAGTATTCCATGATGAAAGTGGAAATATCAATGATAGTCTGGCTAAAGTTAATTGATTTGTTTTATTAGCCTTAATGTCCAAGTCATATTTTTTCACCAATGCTGCAATTCTTCTGACTGCTGCTTCTGAAGACTTCTTCTTATCAGCTGTTATTACTGCTGGACCTCTAATGTGGAAGAGAATAAGCATTTGAGCTACATCATCATGCATTTCCTTATCATTTCCAAAAGTTAAAAAACTTTTTTAAACATTATAACTTTTTTAAACATAATAGAGGATTGAATCCTTCAAATTGGAACAAAGTAGTATAAACTCCTATTTTACTATTCAAAATTTCTTTTAGAGCATCATTTAATGTATTAATGCTGATCTCAACAACAGCATCATAGAATGCTTTCTTATTATTATAACAATTTGAAAAACTATTTATCCCTGATTCGGAACCAAGTATAACAATTTCAACTTTTATGAAAACTATTCATTTTAATTTTATGCCGAGATAACTCAAAAATTATTAGAAACTGAAAACACGGACTTTAACCCACAAACAAACAAATCCACTTGAAAATCTCTTATTTTTTTTTTTAATATTAATCACAGGAAAATTTATTGCTAACAAATAATATAATTTATCCAAAACAAAATGAAATATTATTATATAAATCAAATAAAATTAGCTTACGTTATTACATCAATGTAGTCTTCAT
>OY856186.1:318341227-318390039 GCA_963693315.1 Diogma glabrata | reverse complement strand
CTGCTGTTAAATTTATAAACGTTGAAACATATTCTACAAGTTACAAAATTTTCCTTTTGCTGACCATCCTCATTCTCAATATTTCCAAAGATGTCCCATATTTTACTATGCTGCCTCGGTCTCTTATTACTAATTTTGTACTGCCCTGATGTAAGTTTTTTTTAACAATTTATTTTGGTTAGCATTTATATTTTCTTGGTTAGATACACTATTATTATTTTCTGATACCTGTTATACACGTATGCGTACGATATATAATATTAATAATTGGTATTTATAGTACATACTTTATTTAAGAAGAAAAATGGGTCTTGCATATGCAGAGCCTATATACGGATACTACCTAGTTGGTATAGTTTACGAAAAATGGTTGACCCACCCTGATTCGGCAGTTCAGTAAAAAAGTATGTAATCCATAGTTTTCCGTTTTTTTTTTACAAATAAACAAAAAACATATGTTACATGGGGTATCTTCCGTAAGTGTCTAGCTATTATGTTTTTAGATACGAAAGTATACTCTTGGGACACCTATACAGATGTATCCCTTTGTTATGTTTGTTCCACAAATTAAATTTTGATGTAAAGTGGAAAACTATGGATTCTAAAGCAAACTTCGGTTTATTGAAATAATCCGCGTAAATTAAAAAACAATAAAGAAAACTACTTACATCCATTGTAAATAAATTTAACAAAAACCAAAACAATTAAAAAAATTATTGCAAAAAAACTAGAACAGTTCATCTCAAATGATTATGCACAACTAAACTAAAACAGAAAAATAAGTAAAAAAAAAACAAAAAAAAACTACTTCCTGTTTATGAGTATGTATTTCTTTTTTGTTGTTATTTTTTCACGACACGTACTTTTATGTATTGATACCTACCTTTTTGTATTCAATTGTACCTTTTTTTTTATTGATATGTACCTTTTTTTTACAAATTTCTCTATCAGTTAACAAAAATATGTGTATGACGAATATTTTCAAAATTTGAATGTTGTGTGTAAGATACAAAATAGAAATGCATATAAAAATGATTTTTAAAAAATATGTAGATCAAAAATAATGATGATAAAAAAAAGAGTAGGTGCTAAAATATTATGTTTTTCTGAATGTATCTATGAATCATGTACAAAAAAGAAAAAATATGAATGTGTAAAATCTGATCTCTAGTACATATTACATAAACTCTCACTATCTCGATCATTTCTGATCATACCAATAAAATTAATTGACATGTTACGCAAACATTCAAGAGATGATTCGAGTGTTGAGCACGTTTGACCCGTCACTGCAGTTGTTAATAGAAAGAAATCACTCATAGTACTAGTAACGACACATTTACCGGCCGCTTCAAGATACACACCTTCAACTCGCTCATTTAATCGAGCCACCATACCGGAAGCAATCCTTAAGGATGAAACAGCCATAGCATTAGTTACTTTTTAACTGACTGTCTATATAGTGTTTGTTTTTATTCCCTGGACTGGAGTACGCGGGGTTGTCACACCCGTAGATCAAAAATTAAAATTTTTCCATGCGAGAAATTTTACTTGGTTCCAAACCACCCACATAATCTGGATATGAGAGCCTTCCTCTATGTACTTGCAACCCATCGGGCACAAAACCATTTAATATAAAAGGTGGTGTAGAAATATTATCGGGAATATATTGTAATCCCGTCTCACTAATCAAAATTGTATTCAGCATATCAACGACATTATGCCTGCCGCTGCTTGTAATCGCACTTCTCATGCGTGTTAATATATCTAGTTTATCATTAGCCGATATATCTTTAAAATAAGTATCAAAGAATGAATTCCTTGGTAATTTTGAATTTTTAAACCATGTAATATTACATAAACTCTCACTATCTTGATCATTTTTGATCATACCAATAAAATTAATTGATATGTTATTCAGGGGATGATTCGAGTGTTGAGCATGTTTGACCCGTCACTGCAGTTGTTAATTGAAAGAAATTATAGTTTATTTGTACTATAAACTATATTTTATATACACCATCAATGTTCACACACAATTCAATAAAATAATAAAATAAAAACATTTTATTTAAGTTTAATAAAAGTTATTATCACTTTTATTTTGATATTGATATTTTTATTATTTACAACAATCGCGTAACAATTTAGATCTTTTTTTGATCGAGTTTACAAGAGAATCATATGGGTTAAGTAGATATAGTTAATTGTTAGTATAGCACTGGGGATTATGACCCATTTGATATACAGTAGTTAATTATGTACTTGAACTGTTCACGTACAAGTTATAATTCGCACTCTCTATTGACTTGTGTAACTAGTTTTACATAATGTAACTATAATTGACGCAATTGCTGATAGTTGTAGATAAGAACAATCACAGATTTTTTCCTTATTTATTTACTTTTATTTACAGATATAACTCAATTATTTAATTGTTTTTGCTTCTTCAATTTTATTTTGTATTTACAAAAACACAACCACTTTTACTTAATTTAGTTCTACTCATCACATATAATACACAAGTGAATTCTTTACTTTTTGTTATTATTATTTTTTTTTTAAATTAAATTCAATTTATTACTTTTACGATGATATGAGATCTTCTTGGTTTCACAAAATGAGCCTTAATCTTTTCTTTTTAAAACAAAACTTGCAATTTACTTTAAAATTTAACATCGAATCAAAATCGAAAAAAAACTGGCTCGTTTGTATAAAATCAAACATGGAATTTTTTGTTATTTATTATTTTTTCTTTTATTATTATATTTTACCACTGTTCATGTTTGTTTCAGAAATAGTAAAATGATAAACATGGAAAAACTCATTAATTTTATTTTCATCAAATTTGGATGACTGTTTTATATTAAAACTTAAAAACCGAATGACTGATTTTACGTTTAAACATGGAATGAATGATCTCTTAGCCATGACAGCATTTATAATTTAAATTCCGTTTCGTTTTTTTCGTTTTGTAACGAAAATAGCAACGCTACCAACAGTAATCGTCTTCCGTTCTATTCTGAGTGTGTTTCATGATTTTTTAGACGTTATTGAGTATTATTGCTGAATAATTCCTTTTTTTCTTTTTATTGTTGAATTCGAATTTAAATTTGGACTCGATGGAGGATAAATTATTGAAATGTTTGAAATGTTAGAATAAATTGAGATCAGTTATTCGATTGGGTTATTCGATTTAACAATTCTTTTAGTGTGTTCGGTGGCACTGGAGCCACTAAACCCCTTACTTCGCGGGCCAAAAACAGAGCTGCTGCCACAATCAGTTCACTTTCTTCCTTTGTATTTGCTGCGTGTGTTTGTACTATTGGTGCTGTTGCACTTCTCGCAGCATCACTTAATTGTTGTATCCAGCCTTCGCTGTTGTACTGGATATCCCGGAGGAAGCACTCGACCCACAACTCGCACAACTCGAGACCGTAGAACGGATGGTCTAAAGGTACCTCTGACATTTTCTTTTGTTGTCACAGTTTATGAAAAGAAGGACAAAAATATAAAAAATTGCAACTCAACAAAACCAACAACAGACGATGATGATTATGATCCCAAAAAAATGTTTTTCCGCGCAAAAATGTAAAAACAACAACCGTAAAGAAATTGTAAAACGCAATAAAAGTTGTAAATCGACTCGAAATCGTGAACAACGCGCCCAACAACAACAGAAAGAAATATACAAATGCTTGAACAATCAACCCCTTCAACCTTCGTTTTACACAAAAAATTATAAATCCTAAAGATTTTAATTTATAACTAGGAAAATATTATTTATTTTGTAGTATTACATAAACTCTGACTATCTTGATCATTTCTGATCATACTAATAAAATTAATTGATATGTTACGTAAACATTCAAGGGATGATTCGAGTGTTGAGCACGTTTGACCCATCACTCTTCTTAGTTTCACAAAATGAACCTTAATCTTTTCTTTTTAAAACAAAACTTGCAATTTGCTTTAAAATTTAACATCGAATCAAAATCGACAAAAACTAATTCGTTTGTATAAAATCAAACATGGAATTTTTTGATATTTATTATTTTTTCTTTTATTATTATATTTTACCACTGTTCATGTTTGTTTCAGAAATAGTAAAATGAGAAACATGGAAAAACTCATTAATTTTATTTTCATCAAATTTGGATGACTGTTTTATATTAAAACTTAAAAACCGAATGACTGATTTTACGTTTAAACATGGAATGAATGATTTCTTAGCCATGACAGCATTTATAATTTAAATTCCGTTTCGTTTTTTTCGTTTTGTAACGAAAATAGCAACGCTACCAACAGTAATCGTCTTCCGTTCTATTCTGAGTGTGTTTTATGATTTTTTTTAGACGTTATTGAGAATTATTGCTGAATAATTTCTTTTTTTTTTATTGTTGCATTCGAATTTTCGAATTTAAATTTGGACTCGATGGAGAATAAGTTATTGAAATGTTAGAATAAATTATTGAAATGTTTACATTTGGAAACAGACAGACGTTACAGTGGGTCGTGTTAGGGAATTCGCCTATATAAATGTTTGTTTGTATAACAGATAAAACGTACCAAGTGTTAGAAGTGCCACTATGGGCTTGGACTTTTAATAACAAATATTTTAACCCTAAAAAAGAACGGAGTCAGCGGATTGCCTCCACACAAAGCCTCAACTTGGGAATCCCTTAATACCTGTATTTAACCACACATACTAATTTTCATATGCATTCGAAAAGAAAATTTAAAAAACATATATTTGTAAAAATTATATAAAAATAAAACTTATCTTATTATAATTGTTGATAGTTGACTTCGGTTTCGTGTAATTTATTAGTTCCAATCCAATTCATGACAAATCTTAAATCCTTTTTTGGTTAACAAAATACATCTTTTTATAACTTAACCTCGAAAACATCTAATTATTCCTTTACAACATTCTTATCATTTAAAACATTGCCAATTCCTAAATCCACCGATCAGTAGGCAAATGATCGCCAATTTGTAGGGTAATATCTGAGACATTACACTGTAGTATAGCTGGCATTCCCATACATGTATCAAGGTTTGGTTATCTTGTACTTTTGATGCAAGTGGCTTTCCAGTTTAATGGCAAACTCACCCCCCACTGGCACCTGAATACATTTCTAGGGCCAACCAATCTTATCAACCCATCCTGTGAAGCAACTTCTACAAACCATTGGATGTGGGGAGCAGGTAAAGTAGCACATTGGAGGACCACCTCTGCAGTAGTATGAGATATCCAAGGTAATATTGATTTCAGCTCAACTAATAACACCACTACAACTGGTTCTTCTCCGCTATGATGTATCGCCGATTGATTCCTTGGGAATATATTTAATCTTATCATTAATTTAGTTAATTGGATGCGGTATGCTCTCTTCATCAAATGATGGCATATAACCGTCATAATAATCATAGCAGTCGTCATTACCATAGGAGCAAGGATGGGTGTATGTGGGTGACTTGACAAGTTGCTGATCACCATATGGAAGCCTGAATTAGATGAATTCACTGCAGGTGCTAAGTTAATGGTAGTATTTAATGAGGGGCTCACTGATGCGGCAAAGGTTCGTTGGCCCATAGCCAACACAGTGCCTGCTCGAGCCGCATGCATACCAGGCACAGGGGATCTCAATTTGATCCTAAGATAAAACCATATGATCATGATTGCAACCACAATCCCACATTCACTTGACACTGTTATCCACCAAGTCCATCGAAAACCAAGATGGTCTGATATCATAGGGTCGCGGGCACTCAGTGTATCTTCTCCAGTGCACTGTGATATGGCTAGTAGGCTGCCCTTCCGTATACTCACTAGCCACTGGTTGTTAGATACAGATAATATGGTTTTGACTTTGTCCCCTTGAGGCCACTCTACGAGTGTTAATCGGCACAGATCATTCATGGCGCCTAACGGCCCCTGGACCGCAAGGGCTGAGTCACAAGTAGCAGTAATATTGTTATGTCATACTAGAGGCTTCGTACACAGATTGTCTTCTGATTTCATACATTGGGTGTATCTCTCACTTGAGACTGAGGCCCACCTGTCATTAGTGTAATCTATCATCATATAAGGGTTTTGGGGTGTATATTGGACATAGCTATCCCGGAAGGGGATAGTTCATTTCGTCGTATTACGTCATATGAATTTTGTGTACCAATAAAAAAAAATGTCAAAAAACGCTGCATTTTCAAAACCGCCAAGCAATGGAACGAGCTACAACCTTGAAATATTGCAGGAAATATTTTGTAATCGCACTTCTTATGCGTGTTAATAGATCTAGTTTATCATTAGCCGATATATCTTTAAAATAAGTATCAAAGAATGAATTCCTTGGTAATTTTGAATTTTTAAACCATGTAGTATTACATAAACTCTCACTATCTTGATCATTTCTGATCATACCAATAAAATTAATTGACATGTTACGTAAACATTCAGGGGATGATTCGAGTGTTGAGCACGTTTGACCCGTCACTGCAGTTGTTAATTGAAAGAAATTATAGTTTATTTGTACTATAAACTATATTTTATATACACCATCAATGTTCACACACAATTCAATAAAATAATAAAATAAAAACATTTTATTTAAGTTTAATAAAATTTATTATCACTTTTTTTTCGATATTGATATTTTTATAATTTACAACATTCGCGTAACAATTTAGATCTTTTTTTGATCGAGTTTACAAGAGAATTATATGGGTTAAATAGATTGATATAGTTAATTGTTAGTATAGCACTGGGGATTATGACCCATTTGATATACAGTAGTTAATTATGTACTTGTACTGTCCACGTACAAGTTATAAGTCGCACTCTCTATTGACTTGTGTCACTAGTCTTACATAATGTAACTATAATTGACGCAATTGCTGATAGTTGTAGATAACATAACAATCACAGATTTTTTTCCTTATTTATTTACTTTTATTCACAAATATAACTCAATTATTTAATTGTTTTTGTTTCTTCAATTTTATTTTGTATATACAAAAACACAACTACTTTTACTTAATTTAGTTCTACTCATCACATATAATACACAAGTGAATTCTTTACTTTTTGTTATTATTATTTTTTTTTTTAAATTAAATCCAATTTATTACTTTTACGATGATATGAGATCTTCTTGGTTTCACAAAATGAACCTTAATCTTTTCTTTTTAAAACAAAACTTGCAATTTACTTTAAAATTTAACATCGAATCAAAATCGAAAAAAAACTGGCTCGTTTGTATAAAATCAAACATGGAATTTTTTGTTATTTATTATTTTTTCTTTTATTATTATATTTTACCACTGTTCATGTTTGTTTCAGAAATAGTAAAATGAGAAACATGGAAAAACTCATTAATTTTATTTTCATCAAATTTGGATGACTGTTTTATATTAAAACTTAAAAACCGAATGACTGATTTTACGTTTAAACATGGAATGAATGATCTCTTAGCCATGACAGCATTTATAATTTAAATTCCGTTTCGTTTTTTTCGTTTTGTAACGAAAATAGCAATGCTACCAACAGTAATCGTCTTCCGTTCTATTCTGAGTGTGTTTCATGATTTTTTAGACGTTATTGAGTATTATTGCTGAATAATTCCTTTTTTTCTTTTTATTGTTGAATTCGAATTTAAACTTTAACTCGATGATTGATTGATTGATTGATTGGACTGTAGGACCAAGCACTAGGCGAGACTCCCGGATTACGGCCGGGCCACTTCCTACAGCCGTTTTACATATAACAATAGGTAAGGATAGGTAGGTAATTATAAGTTAGGAGTGAACGACCCGGTTACAGACACCTGGCAAATCGTATCTAGCTACTACTTTTACGAGACAATCACAAGGACAATCACTTATAAATATAATCTGCAATCGCCAATCAGCAATCCCGTATCTAAAATTTCTCGCCTGCAATCTCCAGTCGGAAACCTGTTATTCATATAATTTATTAGTATAATAAGATAATGATTAAATTGTATTTATGTTCCCAGCCCATACAGTCCTCTGCACTCTCCAATCTGAATTCTTATTATTATAGATTATTTATAATTAATGTTATAAATTATGCTTGTTGCACAAAATTATCAAGGTTATAATAATGGCCCTTTACCAATTTCTTTTACTACATTTAGCACAAAATGTTGTGTATTTTCATTTAATTTTTAAAGTAAATACCCGAATTTAAACTTTAACTCGATGGAGAATAAATTATTGAAATGTTTGAAATGTTAGAATAAATTATTGAAATGTTTACATTTGGAAACAGACAGACTTTACAGTGTGTCGTGTTAGGGAATTCGCCTATATATATGTTTGTTTGTATAACAGATAAAGCGTACCAAGCAGTAGGCAAATGATCGGCAATTTGTAGGGTAATATCTGAGACATTACATTGTAGTATAGCTTGCATTCCCATACATGTATCAAGGTTTGGTAATCTTGTACTTTTGATGCAAGTGGCTTTCCAGTTTAATGGCAAACTCACCCCCGACTGGCACCTGAATACATTTCTAGGGCCAACCAATCTTATCAACCCATCCTGTGAAGCAACTTCTATAAACCATTGGATGTGGGGAGCAGGTAAAGTAGCACATTGGAGGCCCACCTCTGCAGTTGTATGAGATATCCAAGGTAATAATGATTTCAGCTCAACTAATAACACTACTACAACTGGTTCTTCTCCGCTATGATGTATCGCCGATTGATTCCTTGGGAATATATTTAATCTCATCATTAATTTAGTTAATTGGATGCGGTATGCTCTCTTCATCAAATGAAGTCATAATAATCATAGCAGTCGTCATTACCAAAGGAGCAAGGATGGGTGTATGTGGGTGACTTGACAAGTTGCTGATCACCATATGGAAGCCTGAATTAGATGAATTCACTGCAGGTGCTAAGTTAATGGTAGTATTTAATGAGGGGCTCACTGATGCGGCAAAGATTCGTTGGCCCATATTCAACACAGTGCCTGCTCGAGCCGCATGCATACCGGGCACAGGGGATCTCAATTTGATCCTAAGATAAAACCATATGATCATGATTGCAACCACAATCCCACATTCACTTAACACTGTCATCAACCAAGTCCATCGAAAACCAAGATGGTCTGCTATCATAGGGTCGCGGGCACCCATATTGCTCTTGTAGTAGTTTGCTTCATCTTGATCTGAGACAAAGTTTACATCTTTGACCCCTTGTATAAAGTCAAACACCTTTGCTGATGTAGCATAGTTGTCGTGGAACAGTTTAGTGGGGTTTAATTTTAAAGTTCGCCATAAGCACCTCTTTACCTCATTGTTAGACAACGATTTATTAGATAATCGATCGATACTTGAGTAGCATTAGATCGATACTTGAGTAGCATTAGTGGGAACTATGGGGCTACCTACAAGGGATGAATACTGGATATGCACTACAGAAGTGCGGTAAATATTATTTGTTGGAATGAGAAGTGATCCACCGTTTGATACTGTACAACCTGTGACAATAAGTCACAGTGACAGTGACAATATAATAAATTGCGTTGTTGATGTCTTCTTCGAAGCTTTCTTTAAGATTCTTCAAATAAGAATCGAAATCATCTTCAAAATTGTGATTCATCTGACTTCTGTTTGTACGTTGGCAGGAAACTCCAAATAATCCTAAATAATAAAATAAACTCCGAATAATCCCAGAGAATCAATAGAACTTTAACAACAAAGCTATTCGTTCTATCTCTTCTCTGTTAGTTCCTTTGGCTTCGTGAGCAATTCGGAACGTCTGAGAATTAATTCGAAAATAAAAACAGTTTATTTAGATTCAAAATTAAGTCTGAGTTTTATTGAATAAATTTGTTCTATATATACCCAAAATATTTTACATATCTCATTTCCCCAATTACAAATAAAAGTAATTTCTTTATTTACTACAAATCTATTCTCTCTATTCTCCCCACCAAATTCAATAAAATTTATTGATTCTTAATTACTAAAATACTTAAAAATATTTATATACGAAAATTTGTTTATATGTCATACTAGAGGCTTCGTACACAGATTGTCTTCTGATTTCATACATTGTGTGTATCTCTCACTTGAGACTGAGGCCCACCTATCATTAGTGTAATCTATCATCATATAAGGGTTTTGGGGTGTATATTGGACATAGCTATCCCGGAAGGGGATAGCTTTTTTTCAGTTCATTTCGTCGTATTACCGTCATATAAATTTTGTGTACCCAAATGTCAAAAAACGCTGCATTTTCAAAACCGCCAAGCAATGGAACGAGCTACAACCTTGAAATATTTCAGGAAATACTTTTTCATTATCACAATTCAAAAACTCAATGTGGAGCTAAAGATTTTAAAAGTCGTTATCGTTATGGTTCAATTTATTTATTTGATATTAATATATATTGATTACTCGATACGTAAATTGGTCTCTGTGTGCTGCTAAAAGAATGAATAAAACTATTTGTAACGCCACTGCGTTATATTTTTTCGTCTTTTATGGAAAAAAATTAACTATCTTAGAAATTGAAATCCGAATTTTTTTTTATTTTACTTTTACACTAATCGAGCTTTGATTTAAAAAAGAATCAAAGTAATAATGAAACATTCTGTAACGTCGAGAATTCTCATAAATAATATTAAAACCAATTTCTATTCTTTTTCCCATTCAATCAAAATATATTTCCATCATTCCATTTCATTTTTAAAATCATAACAATTTAAAAAATTTTAAATTATAACGAACAGCCTCAAATTCAAATATAACAACAAATAGATAAAAGAACTCATTATTTATGTGTTTTAACGAACAGATATTGTTGCTCAACGTTGATTCATTTTTTTGGCTTAATATGAAGTGTGGAAAAAGAAAAAAAGACATTCTCTGATTTTGTCATTCCATTTTTGGTCGGCTTGAAAATTATTGGTAAAAAGTTGAAACAAATAAGCTTGTTAAACGTTGTTTAAAATAGTTTTGCAAACAATTGAAATTATGTGGTAACAGTAATAAATAGTTTAATAAACAAATGTGTTATTTTTATCATATCAAACAAAAATATATTTTTGTTTAATTACTGTCAAAATCAAAATGGTTTAAATGTTTGAGTTTTATTTAAAAAAAAAACAATAATGAATAAATTGAATAGAAAACAAAAAAAACATAATTTGGAAATTAAAATCCTTTTAACCACAAAATAGTGAATGTTTGTATACTTTGAATATATTAAATTAAAATGTTGGAAAATCTACGCATAAATTATTTCTAACTAACTAACCAAGCTGTATAAAGTAGTTTAAGAGGAATGAAAACATTTAGAGGAAACCATTGAAGTAGGAGACAGGGCTGACAAAGCATTCAGTAAAAAGTTGGGCAAAGAATCCTATTACCGTTGCCTGCGATGTACTTACTGATTAAACTTTTGGAGCTGAAGCTTTATAAAAAAATATATATTCATTAGTATTCTTATTATAATTATCCAAAAATATAACGTCTCTGCTTTTGTGACGAAGAAGACGCACATCGCCATTTTGGTTGAATTAATTAATGTTATTAATTCATTAATAACATTAATGTTATTAATTAATTAATAACATTAATGTGACATCTTCGACAGATTTTATTTTTAGACTGCGGGGTAATGTAAAGACGCACACACACTGTTTATGACAAGCTGATACTAGACCAGAGGCAGACATGGCTGCCAACACTACTTTGGGGTAGTCTAAATTAACAGGAGTCGCATCACCGGTCTCCTCTAGTCCTCGGAGGGCGATATTCTCCGTATTCAGAATTTCGCCAAAATCTTTTGCAGTCGACACGTTTTCTACGACTTTCGTGGTGTGGACCAATACTTTGCTCTGGTTCTTTGTTAGAGTTCGGTCATTAGCGATGGGGCCAACATATTTACCATTCCGTAGCTCCCTGAGGTGATGAGCTACGGCGCCAGCCCACTTGGCGTTGACATTGGAGTGGGCAAAGAATCCTCTAATCCTATTACCGTTGCCTGCGGTGTACTTACTGATTAAACTTTTGGAGCTGAAGCTTTATAAAAAAATATATATTCCTTAGTATTCTTATTATAATTATCCAAAAATCTGACGTTTCTGCTTTTGTGACGAAGAAGGCGCACACACACTGTTTATGACAAGCTGATACTAGACCAGAGGCAGACACGGCTTCCAACACTACTTTGGGGTAGTCTAAATTAACAGGAGTCGCATTACCGGTCTTCTGTAGTTCTCGGAGGGCGATATTCTCCGTATTCAGAATTTCGCCAAAATCTTTTGCAGCCCATACGTTTTCTAAGGCTTTCGTGGTGTGGACTAATACTTTACTCTGGTTCTTTGTTAGAGTTCGGTCATTAGCGATGGGCCCTTATTCGAGAGCCACGTATAACAATTTGAACTTTTACGAAAAAAAACTATAATGTAATTTAATTTTATGCCAGACAACCTATTTTAAACATGAAAAAAACTGAATTTACCACAACAAATAAATCCACTTGGAATTCTCTTTTTTTTTCCACAATTTCCGATTTTATTTACACTAACATTTATGTAATATTTTACTTTAAAAATTAGACCAACTCTTTTGAGTTTCAAAATTAACTGAACTCAACATCACCAGTATACCATATCATATCAAATGGACTTTGATAGACATGGTATACTGGTTGAGTTTCAATGTTGTACTGAACTTATGTTATGAATTTTTCGTTTTTATAGTATATTTTTCAGATTTTTTTTTTCCCTCTCCATAAACAAAATCAAAAAAATTAATGCATTCAAACACGTTTATTGTTGAAATTGAGTGACGTAACTAAATTCCAACAGTCGCGTACAAAAATATAGCGACACAGTCGCATACAAAAATATAGCGACTTTTGAGAAAATTAATGAAATTATAATTGAAAACAAAACTATCATTTTTAAAGCAAAAGAGCAATAAGCCTGGCACAACAGTATTCTTGTTATAATTATCCAAAAATCTGACGTCTCTGCTTTTGTGACGAAGAAGACGCACACACACTGTTTATGACAAGCTGATACTAGACCAGAGGCAGACATGGCTGCCAACACTACTTTGGGGTAGTCTAAATTAACAGGAGTCGTATTACCAGTCTCCTCTAGTCCTCGGAGGGCGATATTCTCCGTATTCAGAATTTCGCCAAAATCTTTTGCAACCCACACGTTTTCTAAGGCTTTCGTGGTGTGGACCAATACTTTACTCTGGTTCTTTGTTAGAGTTCGGTCATTAGTGATGAGGCCAACATATTTACCATTCCGTAGCTCCCTGAGGTGATGAGCTACGGCGCCAGCCCACTTGGCGTTGACATTGGAGTGGGCAGAGAATCCTCTAATCCTATTACCGTTGCTTGCGATGTACTTACTGATTAAACTTTTGGAACTGAAGCTTTATAAAAAAATATATATCCATTAGTATTCTTATTATAATTATCCAAAAATCTGACGTCTCTGCTTTTGTGACGAAAAAGACGCACACACACTGTTTATGACAAGCTGATACTAGACCAGAGGCAGACATGACTACCAACACTACTTTGGTGTAGTCTAAATTAACAGGAGTCGCATCACCGGTCTCCTCTAGTCCTCGGAGGGCGATATTCGCCGTATTCAGAATTTCGCCAAAATCTTTTGCAGCCCACACGTTTTCTAAGGCTTTCGTGGTGTGGGCCAATACTTTACTCTGGTTCTTTGTTAGAGTTCGGTCATTAGCGATGGGGCCAACATATTTACCATTCCGTAGCTCCCTGAGGTGATGAGCTACGGCGCCAGCCCACTTGGTGTTGACATTAGAATGGGAAAAGAATCCTCTAATCCTATTACCGTACTTACTGATTAAACTTTTGGAGCTGAAGCTTTTTAAAAAAATATACATTCATTAGTATTCTTATTATAATTATCCAAAAATCTGACGTCTCTGCTTTTGTGACGAAGAAGACGCACACACACTGTTTATGACAAGCTGATACTAGACCAGAGGCAGACATGGCTGCCAACACTACTTTGGGGTAGTCTAAATTAACAGGAGTCGCATTACCGGTGTCCTCTAGTCCTCGGAGGGCGATATTCTCCGTATTCAGAATTTCGCCAAAATCTTTTGCAGCCCACACGTTTTCTAAGGCTTTCGTGGTGTGGACCAATACTTTACTCTGGTTCTTTGTTAGAGTTCGGTCATTAGCGATGGGGCCAACCTATTTACCATTCCGTAGCTCCCTGAGGTAATGAGCTACGGCGCCAGCCCACTTGGCGTTGACATTAGAGTGGGAAAAGAATCCTCTAATCCCATTACCGTTGCCTGCGACGGACTTACTGATTAAACTTTTGGAGCTGAAGCTTTTAAAAAATATATATATTCATTAGTATTCTTATTATAATTATCCAAAAATCTGACGTCTCTGCTTTTGTGACGAAGAAGACGCACACACACTGTTTATGACATGCTGATACTAGACCAGAGGCAGACATGGCTGCCAACACTACTTTGGGGTAGTCTAAATTAACAGGAGTCCTATAACCAGTCTCCTCTAGTCCTTGCAGGGCGATATTCTCCGTATTCAGAATTTCGCCAAAATCTTTTGCAGTCGACACGTTTTCTAAGACTTTAGTGGTGTACCAATTATTTGCTCTTGTTCTTTGTCAGAGTTCGGTCATTAGCGATGGGGCCAACATATTTAACACTCCGTAGCTCCCAGAAGTGGTGAGCTAACTTTTGGAGCTGAAGCTTTATAAAAAAATATATATTCATTGGTATTCTTATTATAATTATCCAAAAATCTGACGTCTCTGCTTTTGTGACGAAGAAGACGCACACACACTGTTTATGACATGCTGATACTAGACCAGAGGCAGACATGGCTGCCAGCACTACTTTGGGGTAGTCTAAATTAACAGGAGTCCTATAACCAGTCTCCTCTAGTTCTTGGAGGGCGATATTCTCCGTATTCAGAATTTCGCCAAAATCTTTTGCAGTCGACACGTTTTCTAAGACTTTAGTGGTGGTCCAATTATTTGCTCTGGTTCTTTGTCAGAGTTCGGTCATTAGCGATGGGGCCAACATATTTAACACTCCGTAGCTCCCAGAAGTGGTGAGCTAACTTTTGGAGCTGAAGCTGTATAAAAAATATATATTCATTGGTATTCTTATTATAATTATCCAAAAATCTGACGTTTTTGCTTTTGTGACGAAGAAGACGCACACACACTGTTTATGACATGCTGATACAAGACCAGAAGCAGACATGGCTGCCAACACTAATTTGGGGTAGTCTAAATTAACAGGAGTCGCATCACCGGTCTCCTCTAGTCATCGGAGGCGATATTCTCCGTATTAAGAATTTCGCCAAAATCTTTTGCAGCCCACACGTTTTCTAAGGCTTTCGCGGTGTGGACCAATACTTTACTCTGGTTCTTTGTTAGAGTTCGGTCATTAGTGATGGGGCCAACATATTAACCATCCCCTAGCTCCCTGAGGTGATGAGCTACGGCGCCAGCCCACTTGGCGTTGACATTGGAGTGGGCAAAGAATCCTCTAATCCTATTACCGTTGCCTGCGATGAACTTACTGATTAAACTTTTGGAGCTGAAGCTTTATAAAAAAATATATATCCATTAGTATTCTTATTATAATTATCCAAAAATCTGACGTCTCTGCTTTTATGACGAAGAAGACGCACACACACTGTTTATGACATGCTGATACTAGACCAGAGGCAGACATGGCTGCCAACACTACTTTGGAGTAGTCTAAATTAACAGGAGTCGCATCACCGTTCTCCTCTAGTCCTCGGAGGGCGATATTCTCCGTATTCAGAATTTCGCCAAAATCTTTTGCAGTCGACACGTTTTCTACGACTTTCGTGGTGTGGACCAATACTTTACTCTGGTTCTTTGTTAGAGTTCGGTCATTAGTGATGAGGCCAACATATTTACCATTCCGTAGCTCCCTGAGGTGATGAGCTACGGCGCCAGCCCACTTGGCGTTGACATTGGAGTGGGCAAAGAATCCTCTAATCCTATTACCGTTGCATGCGAAGTACTTACTGATTAAACTTTTGGAGCTGAAGCTTTTTAAAAAAATATATATCCATTAGTATTTTTATTATACTTATCCAAAAATCTGACGTCTCTGCTTTTGTGACGAAGAAGACGCACACACACTGTTTATGACATGCTGATACTAGACCAGAGGCAGACATGGCTGCCAACACTACTTTGGGGTAGTCTAAATTAACAGGAGTCGCATTACCGGTCTCCTCTAGTCCTTGGAGGGCGATATTCTCCGTATTCAGAATTTCGCCAAAATCTTTTGCAGCCCACACGTTTTCTAAGGCTTTCGTGGTGTGGACCAATACTTTACTCTGGTTCTTTGTCAGAGTTCGGTCATTAGCGATGGGGCCAACATATTTAACATTCCGTAGCTCCCAGAAGTGGTGAGCTAACTTTTGGAGCTGAAGCTGTATAAAAAATATATATTCATTGGTATTCATATTATAATTATCCAAAAATCTGACGTTTTTGCTTTTGTGACGAAGAAGACGCACACACACTGTTTATGACATGCTGATACTAGACCAGAGGCAGACATGGCTGCCAACACTACTTTGGGGTAGTCTAAATTAACAGGAGTCGCATCACCGGTCTCCTCTAGTCATCGGAGGCGATATTCTCCGTATTAAGAATTTCGCCAAAATCTTTTGCAGCCCACACGTTTTCTAATATTTTCGTGGTGTACCAATACTTTACTCTGGTTCTTTGTCAGCGTTCTGTGATTAGCGATGGGGCCAACATATTTACCATTCCGTAGCTCCCAGAGGTGGTGAGCTTTTTTTTTTATTATTCTATTTCGTTTGAACATTATTCTCTTAATTTTAAATTGTAACTCACAAAAACAATCGAAAAATTTTAATAATTAAGTTTTAAGTACTAGTACAATAATTGGGTTTTAATTTCAGGTTACAACTCACTAAGTTCATAAACATTTTGGTATTTATAGTATTACAAATAAAGTAAAAAAGAGAATTATCGATTGTTGATCGCAGTGAACTCTCCCGTTTTCGTTTTATTTAGCAAAGAGATAAAATATAACAATTAAATTCGAATTGTTTTAGAGAGAATACAAACATATAAAAAAACAATTATGCCTTTGATGTTTTTCTGCAGGAAGTCCGAAGATTATGTATACTGATTGTTTGGTGATAAACAGTGTTAATGAAAAAATGTAATGCAGCCGTATTATACATTAAAATGGAAATATTTGGTGGTTGAACAGGAATTTAGTTCCTACTATTAGTTTATTGTTCTAGAGTTGGTGTAGATTTCTTATAAAATGCTACCTGTTAAATATCGCGTAATTTGGCGGGCATAATAGTTATTAGTGGTATAAGTCAATTTGGATCCAAAAAATCAATTATTTTCTTTTTAATTTTAAATAACTATTATTGCATAATAAAATTAAATAGGTTTGAAGTGTGAAAAATATCACAAAATTTTAGTTACATTTGCCTATATTTTTATATTAATGCAAACGCAAATCCTTAAATATCTCAATATATGAAAAAATGGACTTATTTTAAATTTAGCTATATAAAATATAGCTAAATTTAAAAAAAATTAAATAAAAAATAATTAAAATAAAATAAAAATGTCCAATGAAAAAGATTTAAAACATATAGCATCTTAATCATTATTAGTGGTAGCATATATCTGGCCGCCAACACCATCTAGTGACAACAGCGGGTACTTTTCATATCACCTAATATAAACATACTTAATCATTAGACTGTTTCACAAATCAACTTTTTTTGAAATGTTCAGGTCCACATCAAAAATCTGAAAGTTCTCGATGAAAAAAAAATTTCCGCCCGATCTGAGCTTTTTATCTCATTCCCAGACCGTGCGGTTTTGCAAAACATCCTGAATTTTGGGCTATTAATTCCGGAAATTCAAATTGAGGCTGGATATCGATACGACAACATAAAAACAAAAATACCGGGTGCTATTCGATGGAAAATTTTCCATAAAATTCAAAAATAACCATGGTACACACGTTTTCTGAAGCCTAACCATAAAAATTTGAAGCCGAAGTCAAAAAATATTGCAAATTTGCGCATTTTTCGAAAAGCGGTGTCATTATTTTAACTTTTTGTCATGCTAACCCCCACATTTAACGATTTTATCTCATAAACAATTTTATTAGCTTGCCAACAAAAAAAATATTAAGTCTTTTGGTGGTCTGGATCGCGAGATATCTCACTTTTAGTGAAGTCGTGTTTTCCAGAATTTAGGCTAAAAGGCAACTTCTTCATAATTTCACAAAATCTACTTAATAAAATATACAAAATTATCATTTTCATTTGAAAACTTTTTATTTTACTTTCGATAAATGATATTTTAAATATGGCAAGTGCCTTCAGTTCAAATACAATTCCTTACATAGTACGCATTTTTAGGATTTCTTTTAATTTTAAGAAAGTTGTTCAAAGGTTTGTATTAGTTTCGTTTTATTTCTAGTAGGAAACATTTGGCGATGTTGCTCTATCGCTTGGTAAATAAATTGTTTTTGATCTTCATCCCATGTTAAAACGGAATGATACTGTTTCATTAAACCGATAGCTCTTTCGGCAATGTCGTTTGTTATTTGAAGGAATTTGATGAATTCTTCTGCTTTTAAATATTCATCATTTTCCGGCCATAGAGACGGATCTACCTTCAGGAAGTCCGTTTTTATTTCAGTGACATCTGCGTGAAATAGAATTTGAAAAAACGTTTTCGTATTTGATGTGACGAAATCAGTTATTTGAGCAGTTTCAATATTGTTGTGTGCAACGAAAGCCTTTTTTGCAATTTCCGGGGCCCCTTGCTTCTCTAAATTTTCCACCATTAATCGTTTTACGTCATCAGGTATTTTTCTGTCAAAAAAGGCTAATCCAACTAGCCTTTCAGACAAATACCATAAGTGATTGGAGAAACTTTTTACTGTAGTAGCAGAAACTGCTTCGTTTATATCTTTATAAGCATAAAGTTCCTTCAATAATTCGAAGTCATTGCGAGGTGCTTCCGCAGGAATTTTAGATTTAAACCAATACTTTAAGTAAACGCGTACAGCAAACAGACAGAATTGAAATAGCCCTTTTAATTCTGCGCCTGAAATTACAATGGAAAAATTAAAAACATAGATTTGTATGTAGGTAGAAGGTATAAAATATTACTTGTTAAATGAAACTGCTCCCGAAATAGATAAATTTTTAATCCATAAATTAGTCTGGCCATAAATCTAGCCCTGCTTATTGCTCCTAGACTCTTAAATAATATTTTTCTTCCTGATGAAGTTTCCCTCTGATTGAGGAATAATAGAGAGAGTTCCAAGTATTCTACATAGTCGGATCTGTCTTGTTTTATTAATATTTGCTCATTAATAGTTTTAATTAACTCCTGCTTCATATCGAGTGGAAGAAATTCTGCTAATTTTTCTTCTGTTTCTGCACAAAACTTTGTCTGGTCAATATTGTTCCAGTACTTCGCGAAACGTTTAAAGAGTAAAATTTCGGGTGCAGACGACGTTTTTTCAACTAAAACTGTATAAGCTCCCGAAATAATTAACTCCAAAACATGGTGACGACAAGGCAAGTGCAACAAATCTGTGTTTAACAACTGTTCAAATATTAATTATGCTCCCAGTCTAGCTCCAGTATTTGTCGCCGTGGTGTCGAAACACATAGCCTTTATTCTATGAGCTATCTTCCATAAGTGTATGTGCTCAAATACTTTTTCTGCACATACTTTGCCCGTTTTGTTTTCCACTTTAGGTATTCCTAATATTTTCGTAATTCCATAACCTTTAGTGAAAAAAAATATATTAATTCACGTTAAATATTAATTCATGTTAAAGTTATTAACCACCTGAAACAACAATGGCGAGTCGATCTACGGTATTAACTGCTATAATATCATTCATTTCCTTACCATTCCAATGAATGGTAAGTGCTCCGTCTGGTCTAAACGAATCCTTAATTGCAGCAGCAATTGTTTCACGTGCCTCACGTCGTCTACGATATACCGTCGAAGATGAAGTAGCAAGCTTTGAAACATCATGTCCCAAATTATGGGCAAGCATTGAAATAATCTCCGAACCACCATCATTACTGACGATATTTTTATCCAAGGTAATTGCAAGATGTTTATCTATAATATCTTTTGGTCTTCGAGGTATTAAGATAGATGGCATTTCTGTCTTTAGTACTTCAAATTCTGAATCTGAGCCCGACACAGCCGTTGTAGTTGAAGTTGTTGGTGATGAAGTGAGTGTAGCAAACCGTAATCTTTGTTGCACAACTCGACTTGGACCAGGTTGATTACTACATTCGTTAAGAAGTTGTTTGCTTGCTTCATTTGTATCCTGTTTTGGATCACACAACTTTCCGTATTTACGTTGATGTACAAGCATTTTTCTAACGTTAGTATCGTTGATTAAATCTAATGCATTTTTGTTAGCAATATCAAATAATTTTGCTAATGATTTACAAAATTGGCTTCTTTTCCTTTTTGCAAAACGTTTTTTTGATGAACGATCTTTACCAATTTTTTGATAGTGCTTATGTAGTGTAAATATTTGTCTTTTTACTGAATCTTTTCGAGTTATTGGAATATTGAATTCCGTCCACATCGCTATTAACTCCTCTGTTGTGTTATCTGCACTGACATTTTTATCTTTTCCTTCAACCTTGTAAAAATGTGAAAAACGTGAAAGCACTTCCTTTTTTGTTGGTAGTTGACTTGAATCAAATCCATTGGAGCTGCAGCCTATTAAATTTCAATACATAAATACACATACGCATACGCAAATATCAAATATAAAGTAGACGCTCAAAATACCTATTAAGTACAGCCTTTTTTTGGACGACATTTTACCTATTCGAGAGTTTCAAAGCAAATTGAATACTAAAAATAACGAAAAATTAGAAAAACTTTAAAGTTAACAATTTCTTTACTTGCACAAAATTTCTTATTGAATTAGATGTTATTTAAAACTGACATTTCCAATACAAATGTATTTGTATAGGCACTTGGCATCTGTAGTGGGAAATATATAAATTACAATATTAAAGACAATGCTGACAACTGTTCGCTATTGCATAAATTTGAAGAAAACCGTTATACTATGGATAAAAAAATAAACAGTATACTGTACAGGCGTTTTAAAAGAAATTGTATTTAAACTGAAGGGACTTGCCATAATTAAAATATCATTTATCGAAAGTAAAATAAAAAGTTTTCAAATGAAAATGATAATTTTGTATATTTTATTAAGTAGATTTTGTGAAATTATGAAGAAGTTGCCTTTTAGCCTAAATTCTGGAAAACACGACTTCACTAAAAGTGAGATATCTCGCGATCCAGACCACCAAAAGACTTAATATTTTTTTTGTTGGCAAGCTAATAAAATTGTTTATGAGATAAAATCGTTAAATGTGGGGGTTAGCATGACAAAAAGAAATAAAAAATTAAAATAATGACACCGCTTTTCGAAAAATGCGCAAATTTGCAATATTTTTTGACTTCGGCTTCAAATTTTTATGGTTAGGCTTCAGAAAACGTGTGTACCATGGTTATTTTTGAATTTTATGGAAAATTTCCCATCGAATAGCACCCCGTTATTTTTGTTTTTATGTTGTCGTATCGGTATCCAGCCTCAATTTGAATTTCCGGAATTAATAGCCCAAAATTCAGGACGTTTTGCAAAACCGCACGGTCTGGGAATGAGATAAAAAGCTCAGATCGGGCGGAAATTTTTTTTTCATCGAGAACTTTCAGATTTTTGATGTGGACCTGAACATTTCAAAAAAAGTTGATTTGTGAAACAGTCTATTAATCATGTACATCCAATTTTCTTTGTACATAAATCTGTCTGGTAAAGAAATCTACCTATTTCTAGCGGAGTTTTATATTTCAAAATGGCGTTATAGGTTCACGATTTTTTCTGCGGTAAAAAACAAGCAGGATTACAATATCGATGGTTTTGCCCCTACCCAAGAACTAAGTTGTTTAACTTACATTGTGTTATTTCGTAATAACTTGCACTAATTCTTTTCAAACATGGTCGTGAATGGCGGTCTGGAATCACAACTTCAAACGTTTGAGTATGTAAATAATGAACTAAATGAAAAAAAAATGTTATAACAAAACCAAGACGTTTTGTTTTTTTTGTCTAAGTTTACAAGTTATTTTCTTCCTATAATCACCCAGTTCCAATCCAAACAGTTATAAAATTAGCATTTTTATGATTTTTTTTTTCAAAAATTATCTTATAATATATCCATAAATATAACAGTATTTATAAGACGTTGAAGAATCTACAATGATAAGAGAACCTGTTCACGCAACTTTAATTTTTTTTCTTTTTTTCATATTCCAACTAACAAAAAATACCAGTGGTCAATAAATATAATAATAAATCTTTAAGCAAATTTACATAGAAAAAGATTCTTATATATGTACGAAAAAAAGAAAAAAAATGTAGTATAAAAAATACAGTAGAAGCAAAGTAATTAATTATTAAACAAAAAAACTTGTAATAATAAGAACAAAGTGAAAAATCAATAAGTAATTAATTAAATTAGAATGATTGGAACACACACACATTGAAGGATCACAACATTTAAATTTCTTTGAACTAATCAAAATAAAACTAAATTTAAAAATAAAAACAAATCTTGTAAGAGATTTTAAGATTTCATGTTTTGATAAACTTTCAATTTTGTTGTGACAAATTTTGTAACAGAAATCAGTCGTCTATTTCGCAAATTGAATTAGATTTCTGTGGATTTTATAACTTCGTTCAACTTAAACCTAGAAAATTATTTTTAAAATCAAATTTGTTTTTCATAATAAATCGTGTAAAAACAGGATTCTGTGTGTGTGTACACAATCAAATCAATAACAAAAATGTATACTGGATCAAATTGAAATCACATTTGAATCATAATTTAAAACTCAAAAGTGCTTATATTTAAGACGTTTTACTGTATAATAAATAATCATTATTATTATTATTTTACGTTTTTTTTAAGTTTTTATTATATTATTATTATTATTATGTTTTTTTTAATACATCAATTTTGTGATGAAAGTGATAAAACAAAAAAGAGAAAAAAATTAAATAAATTTTATTATTTTAGACTGAAAGATAAAAAACGAAAAAAAAAAAATTCTAAATTAAAATAAAGAAACAAGAAGTGGAGTTAGAAAAAATAAGATTGCGATTTTTTATTAATACTTAATCCATGTTTATTTTTGTGATCGTCGATTTTTGGTGGGTATTATTACATATAATTTTTTTTTGGCAGATGACCATCCCTTTAAATGGTTTGTAGCATTTATGTTTGTATCAACTTTAGAATATGTTCTTGAAGAGTTCGTCATTTGATATAACTGGTGCTATAATCTTTCGCTCCTATTTTATCTTAAGCCAATCAACAAAATCTATTTAACAGGAAAAAGATGTAGACTTGACAGCATGTAGAATTAGAAAATTCAACCAACTGCAAAGTGGTTGTATCAAGGCCTCAATATTTATGCAGTTATGTGCAAGTTAACAAAATTTACTGGCTATTGTTTTCACTATCTCTAAATTTGTCCCAAATTTAAATATTTTGTTATGGAATTATTTTATATACTTGTATACTTTCTCTCTTATGGTTTTAGTTTGCCGACTTTCACACAAAAATGTTAAATGTATTAACATTTATTATAACAAACAAGAACAACATAATTGTAATATCTGGTCGATTCAACTAGCTCAGCACACTCAAGGACTAAGCAGATAGAATGAATTGGATTAAATATCATTTAGAGGATAAATAACTGACTGTACTCACCAAGTACTGTAATATTTTGTAAAAGGAACTCAAAATCAATTAAAATAAGTGTTTTTATTGCATTGAGATGGGTGATGGGATATTTTTAATTAAATTAACTTTTCAATTTTAATTTAATTTTGGGAGGCGTAGTTTTTAAATCGATCTAATAATCTATCGACATAAACCAATATTTCATGATAGGATAAGGAAAATAAAAATAAGGTAAGAGCAAAAGGAAGAAATAAGGTAAGAGCAAATTTTTTTAAAAATTTAAACGAACTAAACTAAAATTGGGTTGTCAAATGTCAATAATGTCATATAGACAGTCAAATGCCTTTTCATCGAAAACAAAGAATAACGCCTGTCAGTAATTTTAGTAAGTTTTGAGTAATGGGTTCCGCACACATAGAAAAGGGTAAGAAAAAGCTAAGGAACCAAACCTGGGCCAAGCTTTTGGGGTTTTGGCCAGGCTTGACATTTTCCAACGGCCAGGCTTGTACTGATGTCCTTGGCCAAGTCTGGCAAACCAAGCTTGGGCCAAGTCTGGCAAATAAAACTTGGGTCAGGTCTACCAAACCAATTTTTTCCAGACCTCCTTTAAATGTGTGGAAAGAGTAATATATGAAAATAAAGATAAATAAAATATGGCCTGCCCATGTTTACAATGCATTACACAGGGTAATAACGCGTAATATAATAAACTGAACCTTGGTTCAGTCTAGGCATTAACAACTGGCCCAGACCAGTGGCGTACGCAAGGGGGGTTGCTGGGGGTTCGAACCCCCCCACCATGTTGCATCAAATCGGTTAAAAAATTATTCTAATATACACTTAAATGGAATTAACATTTCAAATTACCATAGTAAAAACCTAATTGTCTCTATCAGATCCCTTATTTCATAATAACAGTAGTTATTTTGTATAAGTACATATTATTTAATCTTGAATTCAATTTTAATTATAATTCATAACCATATATTTATATTATATTTAAATACCGAAAACCTTTTAAATATAAAAAAAGTCGGTTAAGTGCGCTAGCCTAGGGTTCTGTTCCGTGAATGCTAAAAGAACAAACTGACAAAAATAAACTAATAAAGTTTTGTAGACTTTTTATATCGCCATTCCATAGGCGCATAAAATTGATTTTTTGAGTAAAAGTCAATAGCAATGTCAATTGAAAATTGATCCAAATTATACAGAAAATGCTAAATATCGTTAAATATTAGCAAAAGCAGTTTAGGGTAACTAAGGAGAGATGCAATTACACCAACTTGTAAATGGTTTAAATTGGATATTAATTATTAATAATGATATTAATTCAAATAACAATTCAATAATAATTGACGATAATTCACCGATAATGCACCGCAAAATTCTAAAAAAACTTACAATGTTTCTTAAAGTATGTGCTCTTTCCTATGAAACTCCACACTTGTTAGAATCAAAAATGATTTGTTTCACTCTTCCTCAAGCTCACCCCCTCAAAATAAATACAGAAAAATAAATATGTGACACTTCGCTATAGTTTTAGTTCAGGGTTTATCCAATTTCCTATCTCTGTTTGTTTTTTGAAATTTATCTGTCAATCAACGTCGAAACGTTGGGAGGTGGGGACCATTTTTCAGTTGCACTTTTTTGACAATGATTCAAAACCTGTGCACCGAAAAATTCTAAAAAAAATTAAAATGTTTTTTAAATTAAGTGCTCTTTTATATGACACTCCACTTGTTAGGGTCAAAAAAGATTTGTTTACCCTTTTCCAATCTTACCCCCTCAAAATATAGAAAAATAATTATGTGACACTTCGCGATAGTTTTTGTTCAGAATTTATCAAACTTTCTTTCTCTGTGAATTTTTTCAAATTTTTCTGTAAATTAAGCTCGAAACCAAAGGTGTAGGACCAACTTTTTGTTGCACTTCTTTGACAATAATTCAAAAACTGTGTACTGCAAAATTCTAAAAATAATTACAATGTTTCTTGAATTAAGTGCTCGTTTATATGATATCTCACATGGCTGGGTTTTAAATGGTGTGTTTCCCCCTTCTCATTCCCACCCCCTTAATAAATACGATTATGAGAATTTTACACTTAGCTATATTTCTCATTCAAAAGTTACCACTTTTTCTATATTTCCTAAGATTTTTGAAGTTTTTTTATTAAATAGGTTCGGAAATCGGAACTCATGAAAACATGAAAAAAACGCGATTATTCAATTTTATTCAAAAAACTGTGTTGTAAAAAATTCTAAAATACATTTTTAAGAGATACTGAATCCAAGCCCTTTCATATAATCCTTCCGAGTCAAGTAGGGGACTCGGTAAAAAAAAGTACTTCTCTAAAGGTCTTACTTTGCAGTCCCGTAAAACAAACAACTTTATTTTTTTTGTATCCGTCATCTTTAGGGGACAGGTTAGTATTATACGCATCTTAAATTTCAGGTCCATAGGATTTATAGTTTATGAGATAACTGATTTTAACACAAAAACACATCATAATCTCACCAGTAGTGTTCCGTATAAAAACGATACCTTAAAAACATAAAAATCAAATTAAATTTTTTATCTAACGTTTTTCTACCTATCCGTTTTTCTCAATTTGGATACCAGTATACACTGATGTGAACAATGAACTACCCAAGCGTGATCTGGTAAACGAACACTTTATTCTACATTAAACTAGCCAGACCTTCCACGCTGCGTGGAAATGTCCCACATTTTACGGTGTTGTCCCACAGGCAAATCAGTCCCATGAAGTGTCCAACGAAACAAATATTTGCACCACAATTTCCCGCGTTATCGAAATCATAAAAACCTTACACATATGTAGAACTTCTGCAAAATTTCATTGAAAGAAAGCAATGGTTTAAAAGTTGTTCTATGTGGTTTCACAGTTCTTTCTTTTCCTTTTTTTGTTTTTAATAAAATGGGTTGTATAGTAGGAATTACAGTATATGGCAGAACAACACATACAAACCTTTAAAGAACTAGGTTCCACATCAGCATTTGTTCTAAGATGTTGATTAGGGTTTGCAATTCCGGGATTAACGTTTAGTGAATCCCGCGACTGCGGCGCGGCATTCATGAATTTTATTTCCCGAGAGTCCAGGATCTCGGCATTTAAAATTTATTAATCACGGGATGCCGGGATTGGTGGAGCATGAGTCACGGAAGTGCAATCCCTAGTGTTGATGGACGCAAATCTTGATTTTTTTTGTCTTTTATATTTTTTTTAAAGAATGGGTAGGTTAACCATAAATCCTATCACATACAAAATATAAAATACGACATAGGTCATAGGCCAATGATAGGATAGAGAAAGTTAAAATAAAATAAAAGGTAAAACGCAAATTTGTTTGTAATTTGTTTTAAAAATTTGTAGCAAAAAAACTAAAATGGGGCTGCAAATAATCCAGCTAGGTTTAATCATGTCACACCATTTTCCTCAACGAGTAAAGCCCATATATAAAACTATATGTCGTTTTTTCATGCAAGAAATAGCGTGCCATCAGCAAGGAATATTCCATAGCTACGATTGCGAGTGCTACCGTTGACTGAATACAGTTCATCCGCCCACTCCCCTAATATATCACCTTGTCTAGTGATATCCCACTACTATTGCCAGTGGTAGGTGATGTCTCACGTTATATCGTATGTCAATAGCAGGGACGTTTTTATAATGTCATTTATTGATAGAGAACAAACCAGTGCAAATTTTTTTTTACTGAAATAGTGTTTGAATTTAATAATTTTCTCAGTACATATCTATAAATTGCTTTTCTCAGTAGAACTTTGTATTTAAACAAACTTTTATTGTGCCTTCCTGTAGGTTTGAATTTGTAATTGACAATGGACGTTATGATATCCATATATATGTAGATACAAATAGACATAAAAGCGTTGCTATCAAATACTGAATCCAGCAACCTAAAAAATTTTTTCAAACCGTTAGAAATGGGCAAAACTGCAAGAAATATTTCGTTTCCATCTCATATACCACAACTAAAGCTTTGGATCGATGGATTGCACATTCAAACTGATTGAATCATTATTTGACAACAAATTTGAATGTGTCACAAAATCTGAAACCGTAATTAACAAAAAATAACGAATCATATTCGACGAAATAAAACTAGAATCGTCTATCGCAAATATTGTAACGGTTTATGCATCGAATTATAAAGAATTAAAATATTGTCGATACTAGTTCGATTTCGATAGTTTAGAGAGCATACCACAGGACCGTGGTGTATCACGGTGTGAAAAATTGACTAAGGAAACTTAATTCGAATTTGAACTAGAATGTATTGCGGGGTATTGGATGAGCAGTCTATGGGGCTTATGATTGAAAACGCGTGGAAAACGTAAACGTCGATGAAACGTGAAACGAAGTCTATTGGTATGATTGAAAACGCGTGACAAACGTTTTATTTCGAACTTATTTTTTTGTATGATTGAAAACGCGTGATATCCGTTTCTTGTACAAAATTGAAACGTTAGATTAGGTTTGCGTTTAGAATAATTTTAAAACTTAAAAATGTAAGTTTATCTTTTTATTTATTAATTTTGAGTGAAAGCTGCACAATGTTTTAAATTTTAAGCACATTTACTATTTTAAAATTTTAGGAGAAAGATTATTAGGGGAAAAATAACATATCAAAAGTAGTATTGTATTATAAATTAGTAAGAAGAATGAAAGATAGTCCTGATGTAGCTAATTATTAATTTTATTTTATCCAAATATTTGAATTTTTTGAACTTAGCACTGAACACAATGATGTTTTTTTAACAAACAATTAGATCTGACAATTAACAACAAATTATTTTGACAATCTGACAGTTTTTTAATTTCGAAAAAAAATTCGAACTAACTTTTTATCACGCGTTTTCAATCATACCTACATTCGGTGAAGGTGAATAATCTTAGCCGCGTGATGCGTTTTCCGTGCGTTTTCAATCATAAGCCCCTATATTCTTTATAATAGAGTAAGAACTCATGATGATTTAATGCCAATCAATGTTAATCGCATTAATGCCACCACTCGAAAGAACCTTGAAGATGTATGAACCTCTGAAGGCATATTTCCTAGTAGCTGAGAAATGTCCAATTAAAATCAAAGAATTTTTTAAAGGAAACATTTTCTTTTTCCACATAGCTAGCATACTCCATCCATATCATCAAACTCATTGAAGGAGAATAATCTAGCGCTATAAAAATATTTCAAACAGAAAATAATTTGAAAGAATGCTGAAGGACAAATTAAATTCAAAATATTTACCACTCGCTATAAGAAACGATAAAACATAACTTGGAATGTCGGAAAAACTGTATTTTTGACAAATATATCTACATTTTATTGGACATGTTTAATTTACAATATATAGACAATCCAGTTTTATGATATTAAAGTTTAAAACTGGGTTATTTTACAGTTGCCAATTAATTGTGATGACGTTCAAGCCGCTTTTTTAGTTGCAGTCGCTCTTGCATTCAAACGTTCAGTTTTTTTTTAAGCCAATGGCGATTTTTCTCCTACTTTTGTGTCTAAGGCATATGATTGGTTTAAAAAAGTCCAAGCGGCACGTATATCCGCTAGAAATAGGTAGATTTCGAGATCAGACAGTTTTGTGTGCCAGTAGAATCTGATGTATCAGATTAGTTTAAACAAAACAAACTAATTTAAAACAGATATCGAACAAATTTTAAAAAGAAAATTAGCTACCTACAAGCAAAATTATATCTATCCAATTTTGCAACAAACAAATATCAAATCTACCACAGAACATGTGTGTGACAATTTATGACACAAACCTATTCTATATCATTTGTCGTGCATTTACTGCAAAATATCAAAATAGTTTATTTCTAAGAAAAAAAAATTAATTTCTTCTATTCAAATCTTTTATTTTTTTGACTGTTATAAGGTTGACATTGACTGTTATAAGGTTTTTGGAAATTGTAGTTGGGGATTGTTGCAAATTTTTTTGTTGAAGCCAACAAGTCAAAAACCTCTAACTGCAGAGGTTTATATTTATAAGAAACGGATTAAAATGTCTCCACAGATTCTAAATTTATGAAGATTGTAAAAATATTAGTATCCAAACGGCCGTTATAACGGATTAAAAAAACTACTTTTTTTTCTAGTATAAAGCCTATAGTTCCTTAACCATGTGTCAGATTTTTCTGATTTACGAACTTGTCCAAGATATTAATAAAACACACATTTTTAAGAAAGGTTTTTTGATCTGGCTCGACAAATGCAACCGTGAGAGTGCCGGTTGATTCAAACGCATTTTGAGTTTTACAAGCTTTGTTGTTGGAGCCGCTCACTCTGAAACCTCCAACTGCAGAGGTCTTTTTTTTAAAAGAAACTGATTAAAGAGGTTTCAAAAATTCTAAATTTATGAAGTTTTTAAAAATATTAGAATCCAAACGGCCGTTATAACGGATCTAAAAAACAGAGTTTTTTTCTAGTATAAAGCTTCTAGTTTCTTAACCATGTGTTGGATTGGGCTGATTTACGAACTTGTTCAAGATATTAATAAAACGCACATTTTTAGAAAAGGCTTTTTGATCTGGCCTTATAAATGCGACCGTGAGAGTCGGTTGTTTTAAAAAAAAAATTTTTTTTGCAAACTTTTTTGTTGGAGCCGCCCACTCAGGAACCTCTAACTGCAGAGGTCTACTTTTAAAACAAATTGATAAAAAAGATTCCAAAGATTCTAAATTTGTTAAATTTTTTGAAATATTAGTATCCAAACGGCCGTTATAACGGTTTTAAAAAATCAATTTTTTTCAGAAAAAAGCCTCTAGTTTCTTAACCACGTGTCGGATTTTGCTGATTCACGAACTTGTCCAAGATATTATTAGAACACACAAGTACAGAAAATTTTTTTGATCTAGCTCAACAAATGCGACCGTGAGAGTGCCGGTCGTTTTCGTTATATCTCATATCGTTTATATATATATATATATATATATATATATATATATATATATATATATATATATATATATATATATATATATATATATATATATATATATATATATATATATATATATATATATATATATATATATATATATATATAAATTTTTTTTTTTTTGTTTTTTCGTCTCCGCTTTTCATATATAGTCGTTTGGCACAAAAATTTTTCCGAAATTCCGAGATGAAGCCCATTGCAATAGGTAGATTTTTATATGAAATCTACCTAAAAACACTGAACGAATGGACGCATGAAGGACTGCAATTGAAAAAGCGGCTTCATACGCACTTTGAGTTTATTTATACATAAAAATATTCCGCATCACGGCATAAGTGAAAATTAATTGTTGGCTGAAATTTATGAAAAATATGTTACGAAAGACTTAAGAATTGGCACGTTAAGTTTATTTCTACAGACATGTGATCTCTTGTAAAAGATAAATGATAAAAACCGATAGAGCTGTGTTCCATTTCCTTTGCGGTTTTTGGATCTTCTTTTCCGATAGAAATGGATGTCGGCTTTTACGTTTTGCCATTTGAGGAGGATGCATTATATATCGTTTTTAATAAAGAACGTTCAATCTAACGTTTTTAGGAGGGAAGCGAAACGAACCTTTAGTTTTTTTCCTTTAGTTGAAGAAGCAAAGCATATCGTTTTTATTCGTTTTCATACCGTAAGTTGCAAAACAAAAATATGTACTTTAAAAAAAACCGCTTTTGAAAAAATTCTTTTAAAATAAAAAATGCTTATAAAAATAAAAAAAAGCATAAATTTCTATGAAAATGTTAAAAGCATGATTGAATATTCATTCCCTTGGTTTACCAGTAACCAATACGCCTACAGAGAGTGAATTCTCCATTGTTAATAAGCATAAAACTTAATAAAAGTTATAGACATTTATGCTGTAAAACATCATATATGTTTAGTTGTTTTTAGAGTTCCGTACTTTGAAAAAGTAAAAACGGTACCCTATTGGTGAGACTTCGGTGTCCGTCCGAATTTCTACATAATCAATTTACTCACTAACTAAAGTGCTATCAACTTGAAATTTTCTACAGTTATTCAATGTATTTTCCCACACCTGATGATAACAAACAAAATTCAAAAATTTGTTTTTATCTATTTTATGGACATAGATAAGAAGATAGTAAAACAAAAGTTTTTTCTAAGGAATGAGTTTGGTCTAGAAAACTCGAAAAAATGGATGCATTTAAAAAAAATTTTCACAGAATTTTCGACTGCTTAGTTGTTGAGTTATTACCAAAAACGAGTGGTTTTTTTGTAGCCAATAAACCAGGTAGTGGAATATTCCTTGATCATGCGACGCACTTTCTTCCTCAGTGATTAAAACCCATACATAGAGTTATATAAAGGCTCGATTCTTCGAGTAAGCAATAACGTGGCTTCATCAAGGAATAATGCATAGCTAAGATTGAGAGTGCTACCGTTGACTGAATAGAGTTCATCCCCCAGCACCCTAAGATATCACCTTGGCTAGTGATGTTTCACTGCTATTGCCAGTGGCATATAATATCTCACGTTAGCTCGTATATCAATAGCAGGAACTGGAGTACGCGGGGTTGTCACACCCGTAGATCAAAAATAAAAAAAATGATCTCTCCATCCCATGCCACTTGAAAATCAAACTTCATCTGGACCTAATAACGAAGAAATTTCTTCCACATATCTAATAGTTGCAGTGCGAAATTGTCCATCGACGTGTTTTATATGTTGATCGTTTTGAGCTCTTATTAATCGAACTGAAACTGTTGAAACATTCCGTTTACCTTGTAGTGATGCACTCCGCTTTGTTAAGAGTCTAATATATACACTTGATTGACTGATATTGAAATCATCAATTTTTAATTGTCAGCTCATCTAATTTTTTAATGTTTCTATAAACATTAGGCATGACATATGTATGAACAATTTTCAAACCATCTTTTTCTTCGCTCCCACCGGCTAATTATGTTCCATTTGACTCGAATATGAACTATGTCCAGTTTTATTGAAATCGGAAAATAATTACCCACCGCGCGAAGTGGCGTCGAAGATAAGAAAATTAGCAGAATAATAGGATTTTTTATTTTTATCAGATATAATCATCTTAAAACATAATATATCTCATAATTTTGATTTTTTTATTAAAAGATAATTAATTAACGATTCTAACCAGCCTAAGTATGTAGAAATCGATCTTAGGAAAGCGATTTATCTTAATTTTTCTTCTTACATATACGAAAATTCACTAATTCATAATAATCTTTTTACAAAGAGAAAAAATTAATTTTTATGGTTAAATTTATAATAAATTTATAATTTTTATTCAAAAGCAACATTTTTCCAAAAGAAATCAATACTTTAAATTAAATTTATTGTATGATGGGTATTTGCATCTGTAGTTTTCGACCACCTGAATGGTGTTGTGTACCTTCCTCGTCTTTAGTTAGAATGTTGTTGTATTTCGGGTCATCAACTTAACACCGAGTTTGGCGGTATCATTAACAACATACAAACTTTGGCAAAACAACGTGGCTTTGACGAAATCCTCATTCCGATGGGTCATGTAGCAAAAAATCAATACAAATTTTAAATCGATTAAAAAACTCTTGAGTTTTTTCTGTGACAAAATCACTAATGTTCTTATTAGCAAAAAGTTGCATATGTTTGACTGCATCAAAATCTTTTTTGAGAGTTTGGGGTGCGATGGGGATGTCTCGTGCTGGGACCTCAAGGTTTTGAACCATTTTTCGTTTTTCATCAAACGAAATCTCTGGGTCGAAAAAAGCCAAGCCAATATTTACTTCCGTTAAATAGTGAAGATGATAACAAATTTTGCTCAACATTTCTTCTGAAACTCTTTGGTCAATTTTTTTAAAAGCGATGGCCGATTTGATGAAATCCAAATCCTAATTTGCGGCTGCTGTTTCATCTATGCATTTGAACCAAATTTTTACATATAACATAATCAGAAAAATTCAAACATGTCGAACTTTATTTAAATCTCCAACTGCAAAGTTCATACTGATTACGAAACATAAATATCTTCAGGAGATAAATGGCTTTAGCCATCCAGCGGGCGTGACTTGTCGGACCTGGGCGTTTGAATTTGTAATTCTCAATGGTTTCGCCAAGAAAAATCAATGTAACTTCCAAAAATTCTTTATAGTAGCTGCGTGAGTGTGATTTTTCCAACTCTTCATGACAAAAAATTACTAGAGCTTCTCACGAATGTTTTGGAATTTTGTTTCCCAGTTTTTTGTTTTCAAAAGTGGAATCACTTTTGAACATTGTTGGATTAATTTTACCATCGTCCCATGCCTTCTGAAATTTGTTGAACAGCGAAACGTCGGGTGCTGATGGTCTTTCCAAATTTGATATCATAAACAGCCCGTAGTTTAATCTCCTGTATGTAATGACGACATTGGAATCGAATCAAGTTGTGGCTAATCTTTTTTCCACCTTTTTCTGATCCAGTGTTACTTGATGTCGTGTTGTTTTTGATGTCGACTTTATTAGTAAGATCCCATTCTTCAAGGCATTCATATATCGCATTCGCAATCGATAAGCCGCTCCCTTCTTCGCATTATGGGACGGTTAATAGCTTCTCAATATTACCAAATGTTACTATGGTTGGCAAACGATCTACTTTACCATGTCCAGTTAATTCTGCTAGCAATGTATCAAAATAAAAATTTGTGTTACTCAAACAAAGTCTAAATCTAACATAAAAATTTCTTTTTTCTGAATTTTCGGTTGTAATACCACGAGTCATTGAAATTTTTTCGAAAATTTTTTGATTTTACGAATTAAATTATTTAGCAACACTGCGAATCAAAGCGCACAATAAACCACGAGTCCGAAGGACGAGTGGTTTAAGTAGTGGTTTGATTGAGCAGTGTTGCTTAAAAATAATTTAATGAGTAAAATTGAAAAATTTTAGACAAAAATTTCAATGAAGAGTGGTATTTAATGAGATAATTTTTTTTAAATTATAATTTTATTTAAAAGATAATAATTATTAGTTTCTAAATAAAGTTTTTTCTACAAATTATTCAGCTTATAAAAAATTATGTAAAATTGCAAATAATAAAAATGTCCGTTTTCATTGATAAATGATTGCTTGTTTATGTTTATTTGTCAAACATAAATTACAAATTTATAGCATTTATGCGCCTACTAAGATAAAATTATATTTCATTTTGTTAGAAAAAAATATGACAACAAAGAATTTTCATAACGACAAAGCAAAATTATCGACGACAAGAAGAATTGCCGACAGCAAAAACAAAGCCTACTGTTTGAATACCATAGTTTGTATGAATCAAAAATAAAATATCTGACAGCAAAAAAAAATTATCGCAGAAATTTTTTTTTGGATTTAAGAAGAAGAAATTCGATAAAAACGCTTTCCTAAGATCGATTTCTACATACTTAGGCTCGTTGGAATCGTAAAGTAATTAGCTTTTAATAAAAAATCGAAATTATGAGATATATTATATTTTAAGATGATTATATCTGATAAACATAAAAAATCCTATTATTCTGCTAAGTTTCTGATTTTCGACGCCACTGAGCGGTGGGTAATTATTTGCCGATTTCAATAAAACTGCATACACTTTATTTTCGAGTCAAATGGAACATAATTAGTCGGTGGGAGGGATAAAAATAACAAGTTCATAAGTTAGGTCATGTCTAATATACGTATGAGTTTGTCGTTTTTCGTTGAAGATACTTCATTATTATTATCACATTGATTGTCATGATTTTTTTATATTCCAGTCCAAAAGAAACATTAAAGTTTAAGAGGAAATCCCTAAACCTCACATATTTTAATAGACCTTTATAACCAAATTTTAAATCGTTTTAAGATTGTAATGTAGCTGTATGTAATAAAAATAAAAAGAAAGAAATTATTATGTATTAAAATTTAAATGTTCCCAATACTCCAGCTTGTGTACAGCTTGTACCACACCTAAAGTTATATGAAGGCTCGATTCTTGGAGCAAGCAATAAACGTGCCATCATCAAAGAGTACTTCATAACTAAGATATATTTCTGTCATTCACCCTAAAGTTCATTTACTGGGCAACTGTTTCTCTTCTACGTTGGAACAGCTAATTTGCAAACTAAACCAAGGTAGTTTCTAACAAAATATGGAGTAGATCATCTTTCGTAAAAATATAATCCGGAAAATTGTTTTACAAATTACTACTAAGAAGGCATCTGGGCCAAATATTATTCCTCCAATTATTCTTAAAACATTTGCTAGGGAATTAGCATTAGGCCTCACTAAAATGTTCTATTTGCCATAAAAGAAATAGATTTTTTAGAAAATTGCTAGTCTACAGCCAGTTCCATAAAAGGTTACGGAGATCCGTTTTGAACAAAGTCCAGAAGAGACAACAATACTTCATAGATGGACGAATATATTACTTATAAATGTGGAATAATTGATATGGCGTAAAATATTTTTTACAGCTTTTAAAGAGATCAAGTTTTCTTGATGCACTCTTTGCCATCGTCATTATATGATGGTTCCAGAGTAAGTCATTGGACATTGTAACTCCCAATAAACGGATACTTTCACATTCGTCTATTTATTCGTCACACATACTAATTAAAATATCGTTGGGGAACTCTGTCTTTGATCTGGTCTTTGGACTCGGTCTTTGAATCAATAGCTGTGTTTTGGTGTAACTAAAATTGACAATATTTTTCTCACCTCATTCGGCGACCATCTTTTTACGGTTCGAGTGACAAGATGTAGAATTGTTGCTTTTCAAAGTGTTTCTATAACAGAGTCTGGCATCTCTGGAACACTCTACCGGCGTGGGTCTTCCCTGATAATTTTAATCCTCAAAACTTTAAAATTAGCGTTCACAAAATCCTCCAAAAAAATTGATCCAAGAAAAAAAATTAAATAAGTACATTGAAAATGTACTCGAAATCTTCGTTGGCATTATTCACCAGAAACAAATAGGATCTTACTATAAACAAACCCAATTATGCAAGTGTTACCAGGACAGGAGATCGATTGTAAAAGTTTAGTCTCTCGGGGGCGAGATATTACATTCTAATTTAGTATAACAAATATACTTCTATTTCAACATTCTCTTATATTTGAAAATTCATTGACTAGGTCTAGCACTAATCCCTGACTTACATTAAGTATTGTATAATTTTACACTTTGGTTTGAAATTGGGCGTCACTTGCACAAATAATCAAAGCTTGAAATTTATAATTTGATTATCGAAAACAAAATTTTAACATTATTTTCATAAATAAATTTCAGTCTATGTTGGTGAATATAAATGAAAAATCTTATAATTTACCGAAACATAATACGGTTATGAATTTGCTTTTGCTAAATAAAAATTAATAACTTAACCTGTTTCTGCTCAACCTTACTAATTTTTTTTAATCGATATACATAAATGTATGAACATACTTCTATTTTCTAAATCTAGAAATCCACATCTCAAAAAAAAAATTAAGGCTACGTTCGATTCTGCAACTATATATAAAGGATCAGCACTCAGGAGATAGATACACAGATGATGATCATTAAAATATTTATTTGTTGATATCAAAATGAATCAGAAAAGAATATGTACATCTTATTGGACCAATTAATCTGGTCGCTCTGGTGTGACGGTTGAGATTTGTTGGTTCAGCTAAAATCGATTTGATCTCTGCGGAAGTTTGTTCATCCATAATGTATTTATAAAAAATTTGTTAAATCGGCGACATTTCATTTATGTTGAAAGTAATCAAGTTCTTTGTTTGTTTGTAAGTGTTGAATTGCTAACTAAATCAAGGTATTTTAGACTACTTAATATACTCCACCCCATATGGACAACCGTTCTCCATTCAGGAACGTATAAATTCGTTTGTATTGAATTCAACACTGTTTGTAATACTATCCAACACTGAAAAAAAAGTTTGTTAGTAATGTGGTTGTGAGAATCAATAGTAGGCTGTCCACTTTTGAAAAACTCACGAAAATCCTAATTTTTGAACAGCGTTCTTTGCCAGACTAGAAATATGAGACTTCCACTTCATGTTATTTTCAACTCCAAAAGATATTTGGGACCAAACTTTAATAATGGAAAGGAACTCGGTGTCGTCATTCTGGAAGAATGATAAACCTGTGTTTCGTTTGTATTGAATTCAACACTGTTAGTAATACTATCCAACACTGAAAAAAAGTTTGTTAGCAATGTGGTTGTGAGAATCAATAGTAGGTTGTAGCAACAGATTTTCAGTTGTTATGTTACAATCAAAATTCGTTTAAAGTAATTGCGACTCGTCCTCTGTAACTTAATTTAGTGTACTGTAGATTGCCAAAAATTCTTTATTTCAGTTAGTTGTCACAACTACGGCATTAGTCTTGAAATTGGTATGTTCAATAAATTTATTCGGCTGCCACAACTAATATCGTTATATTATGGTTATATTTTGAGTTTTGTTTGTTCTTTCTTTTCCTTAGTTTGAGATGTTATCTTTGTTAAGGTAAACATTTCATTTTGTATTTTGTGTTTATTGTTCTGTTATAATAATATAAGAAATTTTTGTGTATAATAAAAAAGTGTTTGGTTTGCGAGTGAAGTTTGCTTTTTTTGTTAAAATGGTTGAACTAATTTATTTTAAAATAGAGTTTGAATCAGTTTTGATTTATTTATTGTTTGTGGAAAATGTGATAAAGCTTTTGATCTAATTTAACATACGTAAAAAAATAAATATTATAATATATTGTCACATTTTTTCACCTTACTTCGAATTGAACGTACTCTCAATTCGATAAACGCAATTCCCAAATCTTCCTCAGGATCCGATCACTAAGTATTAAGCACAAACACCAGGTTTTATCAAGTATTAAACACTGCAATTGCTCCACAACAACAGGAAAACAATACAGCAAACGATATTCCTATCTAGAATATTTTTCCAATAGCTTCAAAAGTTCCAACGATTGATTGTCCAAAGCGTCCGAAATAAAACTAAATATTTGTTTTAAATAAGACTTTAAACTTTATTCACGATTAAATTCTAGTTAACATTATCACTTAAAGTATCGCAGTCTAATATAAATTATAACTTTACATCATCGCGGCTTAAAATAAAACTATTGTATTGTATAAGGGAAATTAAGGCTAAATACAATTTTGTTTTGTATTTCTTCGCGATTATTTAGAATATTGTTTTAATTAAGTTTGTGAGGTGATGGTGAAAAAATATGTAGTTTGAAATGTTGTTTGTGATACCTGATGTAAGGAAAAAAGCAAATTTATTTTTTAAAAAATAACCTGCTATTTTCACACGGTTTGTTTTTGATGTGAAACAAGGTGCGTCTTGGTAGTAACAACGAATTGTTTCGTGTAACGAAAAATGGTAATGAAAAATATAAAATAATTATTCTTTAAATAAATTAAATTTTAATTTTACTTTTAATTTTTTTCTTAATTGTTTTTTAATTTTTTTGTTAAATTTTTGTTTTAAATTTCTTTTTTATTGTTTTTTATAATTTTAATTGTTTGTTTCAAATTTTTTAAAGTTTTATTTTGTTTTTTTTTTATTTAAATTTAAGATTTCTTTCGTATTTATATCGTAAAGTACGCTAGTTTTACTAACGAAACTCTAGTGTTTTACTCAATATTTCTTTATAAGTTTTTATTAATTATAAATTCTACTATTACTTTTATGTTTCGCATCTGCAGAGCGTCCCGTGACGGCCTACCTTTTTCACAAATACATTATGATATTGATTTTTTTTGATAATTGCATTTTTAATTTTTATTATAACATTTTTGTCTTGTCATACTATTTTTGAAAATAGAAACTCCAAACAGTTTATCGAAATTAAATTATAAGTAAAACTACTATACTACTCGCCAACGGAAACATTACATCAACTGGAGTCAGACGGAGAAGGTAGTCTGCTAAAATTTAAAGAAAAAAAAATAATCGAAAAAAGAAAAATAAATTGTGTTTTGTTTTATTTTATTTTTGCATGTATGTCTTTATAAAGACAGTAAAGGTAAAATAAGATAAAATACACTGAAGTGTGTGTTAGGGTTTGTGTTTATGAAAATAAAAGTGGTGAAGAACGGAGGCGTACGATTATATAATTGGTGAGATTGTTCTTTATTTAAAAATTATTTGGTATTTTATATTTACTGTTACCAGGCGGTAGGCAGGTAAAATTTTACCTTTTATTGCTTTGATGTAATAAATTTATTTATTATTTTAAAGCATAAATTTGTTTTGTATTGCCTGGAAGCAAGAATTGTAAAATTTCGTTTTAGTTGTTAGTAGGAATTTCGAATTTAACCCTTTATTTGTACTCTTCAATTTTGTTAGTATCTTTTGTGTCCCCATTTTTGCTATTCCCTCATCGTGCAACTGTTGCATGAAACGTGTTTTTAAGACAGAGATGCCCAGTTTCTTTTGTACTGTGTAGTGTTGAAATTTAGGCCTGACCGAATTTCAGTATCTATACCTGCAATGTCAAAGGGTAAGGCTTTGTCTCAACAAAATGGCAGCAGAGTGAACCAGCAGCTTAGCATTGACTTCACCAACATAAGAGGTCTCAATTCGAATCTAAACGAGGTTCATCACTACATCGAAAAATATAAACCTGACATATTGTTTCTTACCGAAACAATTGTTAGTGGCAAAGTATCGAAATTGGATCTCGATAACTACAGGATGCCTAGTTATAAATTGGAACATTCCTTTTATAACAAGCATGGTGTCTGTGTTTTTGTTCGAAATTCACTTTCATGTATGAGAATTAAGGCTTACGAGTTGAACTCTAAGCACCATAATTCTATAGCACTGAAGATCTCAGGTGTTGATGAAACTATGTTTATAATAGCATTATACAGATCCCCAAATTCTCCCCCAGGATGTCCCTTTTTTGATCATATATCGGCTAATCTAGACAAGATTACCACGGACTACCCCAAAGCAAGACTGGCCATTCTTGGAGACTTTAATATTCATAACAAAGAATGGCTTAACTATTCATCGCGCACTGACGATGTAGGAAGACAAGCCGAACTGATACTCGCAGATTATCACGGTTTGACGCAAATGATAGAGTGTCTCACTAGAGTCACAGACAATTCACATCATAACAATAATTTGCTGGATCTGTTTTTGACAAACGAACCAGATACTACGAAGACAAAAGTTGAACAACACCTTGAAACATCGGACCATTTACTAATATCAGTAATAGTGCAATTTACATCACCGACACAAATTAAAGCAAATCCTCGTCGTGTTTGGAACTATAAACGCGCTGACTGGGAGGGACTGAGAAACTTTTATGATGAAATAGCTTGGAAAACTATTTGTTGTGTTGATCAAGATCCTAGCACATCGGCAATAAGAATTTATGAAATCATAAAAGACGGAATGCGGCGGTTTATTCCAAATCGAGTAATCACTCCTACAACTCAGCCTTGGTTCACGCGAGATGTTGATGAGGCAGTGAAGAATAAACGCAAAGCATTTAAGACGTTTAACGCAAATGAAACACCTGAAACCCATAGCGCCTATAAGAAAGCCAGAAATATTAGTACTAGCTATATACAAAATAGACTTGGACAAAGACGCGTTTTCAGAAGAAAGCAAAGAAATTCGCCGAGCACCCATCTGGCTCACGTAGTTTCTTTCAGGCAGTTAAATCAGTCCAAAGTAATTTTACAGAGAAGGCGGATCTTTTGGGTCGTATTTTCGCAGAAATCTTAAACATAGTTGAACCTCCCCATGCTCCCACACTTATTTCCCCAGTTGTAACGAAAATGAAACCAATTATTTTTCGTTGCAATATTGTACGGAAAATGCTTCTTTCTATCAATATCAACAAATCTGCTGTCCCCAACGGTATTCCACTCCTCATTCTTAAAAACTTTGCTAGGAAACTAGCTCCAATTTTAACAAAAATTTTCTATTTATCTCTTAAAACCGGAATATTTCCCGATTTTTGGAAGCTGGCCAGCGTTCAACCCATATCAAAGAAAGGCAGTAAGATAGACCCTAACAATTATAGACCAATTTCAATTCTGGTTTTAGCTAAAATATTTCAAAAATATGATAACTACAATTTATTATTATTATTTGGAAATGTTGCGAATTATTGATGATAAGCAGTATGGTTTTCGTAGAAGTCATGCAACAGGTGATCTGTTAGCCACGTATCCCATCTCTGGAACAAATCGCTAGAAAACCATGGTGAAATATTCAGTATTTCACTTGACATTTCTAAAGCATTTGATAAAGTGTGGCCTAAAAATCTCATAGCTAAATTGAAATCTTATGGCATAGACCATCTTACTGTCTCATGGATTCATAGTTTTCTTACAGGTCGCCAATTTCATGTTAATTTAGATGGTATCACATCCAATATTTTCACAACCAATGCTGGGGTTTCCCAAGGTTCTGCACTCTCACCAACCTTGTTTCTTCTATACATTAATAACTTACTTATTTCCACAGTACATCCAATCCATAGTTTTGCTGATGACAGCACATTGTATGCATCGCATGCAGAAAATGTCCATCGTCATTTAAAACAATTAGTATAGTTATCCCTATATTCTCATTTCTTCCATTTTCCTCATCTCCTTCCTTTATAGTTGACATGGTATCTTCGGATATTCAAGAGTCTGAATGATGAATATTTCATATTTAGTGTGCTAAACATGCCTAACTAGTTAATAAAAAACGAGGGTATAGGACAACAGTCAGTGTGAGAGAAATATTCGGTTGGCAGAAAATGAGGTTGGGTGAACGAATTTTTTCTACAGTATTAGTATTAATTTGTAAAATAATTTTTCGAATAATATTTTTACGAAAAATTATCCGCTTGATTTTGTATAAAGCTTTAGGAATATGATAGGGTTAAAATTGGATTCTTCTAGTGTGGAATTTATACAGAAGTAATGTCCAAAATTAGATTTCTTTATTGGATAAATGCCACGTACATCTATCAACAAGAGGAAGTTATGTTGATTTTAAAAAATTACAGCCATGGTACCGGACAGCCATTGGGTTCTTATATAAATTTCGTGAGCTAGTTGGCTCTTTGCCAAATTTCGAAGTTTTCTTCCTATTAAAAAGATATTTTTCTATATCTAATTCTAATTTCTATAGCTTGCAACATAATTATCTCTATTTTCGGTATTGTCTTCGGTTTTCATTAGTGTTGTTCTGCGAAAAGCCTTTTTTTATAAATATTAATTGATCTCAAAAATTCAAAATTAATTTAAATTCCCTTAATGTAGTCTAATGTTAATACATATAGGACTACAAATTGACCAAGTGTCAGCCATTGATTTCACATTGATTGGAAACAATCAATAATGACTATACAGTCGTGACTTAGGATGTTAATTAGAATAGAAATGTTCGCCATTCTATGAATTCACACAAAGTATTGTCTAGAAATTTAATGCAACAAATTCCATATAATGTAAAAACATTTCCATAATATGGAGTCTAATGACAGTGGAAAAATTCAACTTAAGTAAAAATAAATAAGTGATGAAGAAGTTTCAACTTTGAAATTGTCATCGCCTCAACGGCGTAATCGATAGCGTGTCTGCCCAAGGATTCGAGCCGGGCACTGACGAGGTAGGTTCGAATCCCAACCGAAACACGAAAAATGTGAAGTGGAGTTTTTTTCTGAGAAACTTCAAACCATACCTTTGAATTGAAAATATTCCAATTACTTCTTTACTTACTTGAGTTTAATTGATCTCAAAAATTCAAAATTAATTTAAATTCCCTTAATGTAGTCTAATGTTAATACATATAGGACTACAAATTGACCAAGTGTCAGCCATTGATTTCACATTGATTGGAAACAATCAATAATGACTATACAGTCGTGACTTAGGATGTTAATTAGAATAGAAATGTTCGCCATTCTATGAATTCACACAAAGTATTGTCTAGAAATTTAATGCAACAAATTCCATATAATGTAAAAACATTTCCATAATATGGAGTCTAATGACAGTGGAAAAATTCAACTTAAGTAAAAATAAATAAGTGATGAAGAAGTTTCAACTTTGAAATTGTCATCGCCTCAACGGCGTAATCGATAGCGTGTCTGCCCAAGGATTCGAGCCGGGCACTGACGAGGTAGGTTCGAATCCCAACCGAAACACGAAAAATGTGAAGTGGAGTTTTTTTCTGAGAAACTTCAAACCATACCTTTGAACTGAAAATATTCCAATTACTTCTTTACTTACTTGAGTTTAATTGATCTCAAAAATTCAAAATAAATATTAATGTTTTTCTTGCATTTATTCGTAAACCATACCACGGAATGATCAATCTATTTGGAGTAAACCACCTACGCGTACCTTCAATTATAGTTTTAGAAAAATTAGATTAAATTATTTAGATATTTCAATATTGGTTTATTATTTAGTGAAATTATGATAAAGAGTAAACAGCTCAGCCTGGTTACCAAAATCACCAGCTTTAGAGGTTAATGATATCCATTCTTTACTATGGAGATCGAATTCTCCAAGAACAATAAATATGTCATTAGTATACACAGCCAACCTATTTATTTTTTCAGATAAATCGTTAAATAATTGATGTACTGAGGCGAACAATATCCTGTAAAACAATTTTTAGAAAAATTCATGAATTGCTTTTATGAAACAATGCTTTCGTAATATAAAGTTGACGAATTTTAATTTATTTGCATCTAAAACTATGTGCGAACAAATTTTTTTAATGAAGGTAAAGTTAAAACAAACAAAAAACAAACGAGACCTTTGAACAATTAATTTTAGTGATATAAAAAAATTATTATATTTTTTAATATGTTTTGTTTGTCTTTCTTCATATCGGTTTGCCGATATTTAAATTAATTTTTTTTATAATATTAAAAAAATTATGGAAAATTAGTATTAGTTTTTAAAGTAAATCAAATATTTAATTTTTTGATTTTTAATTTTTTTCATTTAAATTGTATCATTAAAAAAATGGCGAAAAATAGAAACATCATTTACAAACGCAATCACACACGTACATTTTCAATTTACAACTTAAAAATACGACTTCTATCTTCATTTGTCGTGATGACGTTTTTTGTATTTGTACCCGCATTTTGTATACATGTTTACATGATTTTAAAAATGTTTAATCGAAACAAATATGTATGACATTTGCACTCAAATACTTTTAAAGTTCAACTATAAATTTAAAATATGCACTATAATATTCATAAAACTTTAATAATTAGTAAAAAAAATAAGTGCACGAAACATGCATAGTGCACCATGCACATTATGTTTGAACTTTGAAGGTATATGTAATCAAAATAGAACAATGTTTGATTAAACCAACTAAATTTTAAGGAAATCGTATTATGAAAGGAGGAATAAAATTCAAAATATGGTATAGTATTTCTATAATCCCACCAACACCATGTTTAATGTAGGAAGAGGATTCAAGCTCATAATTCGGGCAAATACGTTTACTTTTTTTCTAAGGTCGCAGCCGTACACTGATTATTGTTTCCGTTTTAAAAAAAGAATATCAGGTTTGAGGTTTCAAGATAAAGATGGACTGAATTACAATTAACGTTCAATCCTCTTATGTTCGCATAACTAATAGATCGTTTTGCCATTTTCAATAAAAGCACAACTTTATTAAAATAAATCAAAAACATCTAATCTGCAGAATCTAAATTGACATTGACATTTACTGCTTTAGCAGCACTATCATAAAACACTATTTATAGAAAATAAGAAATAAACTATAAGGGCGATGATACATGTGAAAGAAATATCTTTCAGACATAAAAAATTTCGCATTTAATTGGTTGAGGGGCGGTAACATTTTTTAAATTTCAAAAAAATATTTTTGACTGAAAGACAGAAAAAATATCTGTAAGACATAAAAACATAACCTAAAAAGATATTTTTTGCTTGACAGTTAAAACTGATTAACTGAAAAATTGATTTTAAAAGTAAGTTTTACCAATAATCAATTACAATTAACTTAATTTGATTATTTAATTACAATTAAAATAATTTATTTACTTATTTATATAGATTTAGGCATTTTCACATTGGACCAAACTTTTATTTTTTTGTTGCGATTATCGCCTAATCTAAATCTACATGAATAATTAAACAAATTATTTTAATTGTAGCTAAATGATCAAATTAAGTTAATTGTAATTCATTATTGGTAAAACTTACTTTTAAAATCAATTTTTCAGTTAATCAGTTTTAACTGTCAAGCAAAAAATATCTTTTTAGGTTATGTTTTTATACCTTACAGATATTTTTTCTGTCTTTCAGCAAAACCTCCGATATATCATAGCCATACACTTTCACGCCATTTGCAATAAACAAGGAACATTGCCATATGCAAAAAATTGGATTAGTGTTTTTGATTAAATATTTTTGAATTTTTTTTATATGGAGTTTTATTTTTCCAGATGGCGTTATGAGCGTTATGGCGATTTTTTGAATTTTTTTTATATTGAGTTTTAATTTCAAAATGGCGCTACAAGTTCACGATTTTTATTGTGCTAAAAAATGTAGATGGCTTCTATACCGGGGTTTTGCTTTCAGTCAAAAATATTTTTTTGAAATTTAAAAAATGTTACCGCCCCTCAACCAATTAAATGCGAAGTTTTTTATGTCTGAAAGATATTTCTTTTACATGTATCATCGCCCTAATGGCTTGATTGAAAGTGAATGAAATCAAAAAAAGTCCAAAAGAGTTCTGAAAGTGCATTTATTCTAAACAGAAAAAATATGGACATCTCAGCTCATTTTCGACAACTATTACACCACGATTGAGAAAAAGAAACAAGCAGGATTACATGAAAATGTTTAATTTCTCGCGATTTTTGGCTCACACAAAAAAATCACAATATATATACGAAAATATCACATCATGAAAATATCACATCGTAAAATCAAACGCGAAAAAATATCACGCAACATATTTTATTTTCAGTAGTAATAACCCAAGGACATTGATAATTGTTCGAAAAAATTTTATAACAGATTTCGAAAGCTTGTTGCTTGGAAACAGACCGACGCCGTAATTTTAGAGCATTTATTAATGTTCGAGGATATTCGGATAGAAAATTGTTTGCTAATTATAGAAAAAATACAAAGCAAAAACAATTTATTTAAAGGTGCAATTAACAAAAGAACAATTAGAAAAGTTTAATGAAGATCCAGACGTGTTAGTTTCTATAACTGATGAAGATGTATTTCCACTACGCATGTTGTTAATAATTTGATTATGATGTTCTTCGTAAATATTCAAGTAAGGGTTTATTGAGTTGGCATTGTTGTGACCCGTAATTTTTATAAGCTCTTGCTCTTGTACACCACTTTTGGCCAATCGACTAACCGCGGTCGATCTATTGGAGTGATTAGTAATTTTTTTTCCTTGGTATTCAAGCCAATCGCTTTGGCAGACGATTTTGTCCAATTTTGAATCATATTTTTTCCAATGGACATCTTATCATACCAGTGATCATTTTCGGATTTCCAGTGACGATTTGTTCTTAGAAATAATCTGTTGGTTTTAATATTTGGGCCCCTTTTTGACATCAATTTTTTAAATAATCTGACAGTTGTCCTGTTGCTGTCGTTGTTTTCTATTAAAAATTTGCTTTCAGTACACATTCTTGAACCACCTTGGCAAGTCTTGCTGAATACAGGGTTGTATTCAACTCGATTTGCTACAGAACCTTCGTTGTTTGATTCGATACAAAAAAAGTCAGTCAAGCAAGCAGCAGCTTCCCCACCTCGCCAAGCTAATTCTACCGCGGCTATGTGATAGATTTTCCGTTGCAGCCCTTCAGCGATATTTTCATTCCATAAATTTATCATTTTCAGAGTGATTGCTTTTACAGGGATCTGATTGCAGTTTTCGTCGTATAAAATCGCGGGCAGCTCGCGCTTGTTGAAATACAACACTTTTGAATGGGTCAATAATAACTCTCATTTCTTATAATATTTTTGTTGTGTCAGCTTACTTGTTAGGTTCCACATGGTTTTGACCGTAGCTTCTTTAAACTCTGTACCATCTTTTATTCTCATGTTCTTAGCCCAATCCTTTAAAATCGACGCCAATTCTTCTGCCGTCCGATTAGCATCTAATTGATACTTTCTATCATTGCAAAAGTCCATAAATGCTTTCCATACACATTTTTTACTGTAAACGGTATTTTTTGGTATGTTGGATTCTATAATTTCATTAATATTATCGTCAGTATTACAACCAAATCGTGACATTTTGAAATATTAAATATTTGAAACGTCAAAATCGAAATAAATAAATATGCATCCATGGCAACATGATGGAGTGAAAACAGCCCATGGGATCTGTTTTTAGTATGATGTTGTACTGATTGGTTGTGTTCAATCAGATGACTTCAAATTAATTGATTTCATTGGATTTCTACTTTAGCAAAAAATTTTCAATAAAACACAATGTCATTATCTGAAATATAATATCCATCATGTAATAATCTATATTAGTACGTTTTTTAAATTATTTTACTACAGTAAGTACAGTGCTTGTATTAAATAAAATAAAATCGATCAAGAGTATTTATTCAATTTGATAGTCCAGAGTAGCGAAATCCAAAAAACTTCGTGCTTCCCGTACTACCTGGGCAGCGCTGAGAAAATTAGTTTGGTGTAGTTGAGACGGCAGAGTAGAAACTCCTTAAAATCAATTATTCTACGTGTTCTCCGTATGGCTTAGAGCGCACGTGTGTCCTGAACTAAGCGGCTCGCTATATGTGTAAAAGGTGTTTAAGGGTACATTTTGACGAATGCTGTTTATAGTTATTGTAGATAAATTAATATATTAATATATTAACAAATTAAATAATGGAGGTGTGAGATTA
>OY856186.1:318224294-318341027 GCA_963693315.1 Diogma glabrata | reverse complement strand
CTCTATGATATTACATAAAAAAATAGAAAAAATAAAAACCACCCAGGTGACATCTTAATATTGTTCATTTTGTGTAGTGGGATGGGATTCACGATACTTTTACTTTTGTTTATCTTAAAAGTTCCATTTTTATATATTCCATCCATATAGTATCTCGAAAAAGATTTGTTTCGATAATTTAGTTCATATCCAGTAGCAAGAATTAAAATTGTCTGGACTATATTCGCCACAATATGAGTTTTTTATTGGAATTAAATGGATTGTCACTAGGTTTTAGCTGCTTCGTAATATGTTTGTCTTTGACTGGCTTAAACAATGAAAATATAGTTCCAACACTAATATGAGTTTAAAGTACGTGTACACTCACTATAGGCCTATTTTTGTGCAATTTCTGAACACGTGACTTATTGTTAACAAAAAAAAGACAATTTCCGGTCTGTGGTTTTATAAATTCAAATATAATCAAGTTTAGTTAAGTTTTTTGTTTGTTTCTGATAAATCATCGCGAAGGTTAGGTTTTTACACACTTTTATTTAATTTAAGTTGAAATGATTTTTTTTTGTTAAATTTTATATATATGTAATAAATAAACATAAAAAACTAACAACGATATGTTATATTTATAATATAAAGTTATTTGTATGTACGTAGTACTTATTATGTACTCTGAAATGTAGAATACAAAATAAATTTTATGTTTATATATAGTAAAAAACGTAGAAAAAATGCATTAAAGTGTGACTCATGAGATTTTGCAATTTCACGATCGTTAGTTTTTATATAATTCGAGAGAAAAAATATAAAACGTCAAAAAATAAAAAAAAAGTAGATATTTTTTGTAGCAAAGTGGCCTTCACGTTTGATTCAAGTATTTTATTTGTAAAAAAAACTTTAAATTTACAGAAACGTATTTAGAAGACAAAAGATAGTCTATACTCTACAACACAAAACCTTCAACTGTGACTCACGCACCTTTTATGATTCAAGCAACTGTTTATTACGCTACGAGGTTGAAGCAACAGATGTACTTGGATTCAATGAAGCTTTTCTCAAGATTATTAGTTTTAAATGGATTCTTGACAATATAAGATGGTTTTTTTCGTAACGTTTTTGACTGAGCCGAAATTATTTTTTATAGTGTCAAATAACTGTCAAATAACTATCTTCAAAATAACAAGAGAACAGCTTTTTAATTTCTTCAATTAATTGGAATTTTATTTGTTTTGTTGTTTTCTCTCCTAGAATTTTAACCGGATATATTATGTACGACCAGGCCAATAACTGGGAAAGACGTAAAAAATCAACGAACCGTTGAAATGTTATGAGGTTGACAAAAAACCAAATTTTTAGTTTTGACATCCGCTAATCACGTCTAGGCTATATGATTATAATTATATATTATTTATTGAATGGACGTTATATGAGTTTTAGGGCGATTTTTGGACAACACACATGCTGCAACCAACAGTTAAGTATTTGTAATTATTATTTAATAATATTTAGATATTTTATTGCATTTTTAAAACAAAGAAATGCTGTTTGTTTTCGTTTCGTTTGTTCTTTTTTTTAGCGTAAAGTCGACTATTATTAATCCTTTAAAAAAGCTACATCATGAAAATAGTACATTATTTAATTAGGAGCTAAAGTGATACTTTTTGTGTTGAGTATATAGTTTGACGGCCGACCGCAGGGAGGCCGACAATTATAGACGAAACACAAAAAGTATCACTTTAGCGCTCCGAATTAAATACACTATTTTTTCGACAAACGTTTAAATTTTTTATAAATATGAAAGTAATACATCCAACTTTTTATAAATATGAATTTGTACCGTCATAATTACTTCCAAAAAAGAGAAAAAACATTTAAATTTGTATGAATAAAATTTTTTTATCAAAGCAGCCTTTTCAATATTTCATAATATGAGAATCAACTTATTTTTTGTTGTCATGGTTACACAATATGTTTGAAAAAATAACAAACTAACAAATAACAAATGCTACTTTACAGCCTCCGTAATATAAAATAAAAATGGCGTTACTTTTACTGTCGCTAGACGTTACTTTTGCTGTCAGGCTAAAAAGTAAGACTTTAGCTAACTTCCTAGCGGCAGCAAAGTTAAACTTTACAGCCGTTTGCCGAAAAACATTTGTTGTTGCGTAGTAAAACACATGTTGTTGTTTCTTAGGACATCGTCAAGAGTATTAATCCATTGGGAGCATATATAAATCTAAAAAGTATCTAAAAGAATTTTGAACTTTTCAATTTTGAAAGCCTGTTTTAGTCTCCTGAATAAACTTTTCAGTTCGTTCATGAAAAACTCTAATCGTATTTCATCCTTCGATTCTGAACCTGCACTCCTCAGTATCACACTGATTCGAATCCAAATGAGCTTATAATACTTGAAGTAACAAGACGCTTTTTATTTTTCTCTCTGCTAACAGGTTATGAGCCCAGTACCATAACAAAACGAAAAATACAAATCGTTAATCATCGTAAAATACAATTAATTTTACTGAATTTTAAAGCTCAAGTAGTTATTGTTTTTTTGGTGACAATAAAGTAAGCTGAATATTATTGACATTAGTTGTCGGTTTTTACATTTGTTGTAAATTAATTATTCACACGTTTTGAATTGTGGTAAAAAACAATATGGCTGCTGGAAAATCTGAATTCAACATTGAAAAGTTGCATGGAGCTGAAAATTATCATAAGTGGTGTTTTGCTATGCAGAATTATTTTGATATGAAGAAATGGCACAAGGTCTGATAATAAGACAAAACCAAAGGAAACAAATGAAGATTTGCTCCGTGAATCGAAATCGACATTGGCCTTGAGTGTGGAACCAGAATTATTTATTGCTTGCAAGTCAGCTCTTGAAATTTGGGAGAAATTAAAAAATTTATATAAAGATCGTGGATTGTTGAGAAAGATAACTATTACGCGCACTTATTTCAATTCGTCTGGAGAAATGTGAAAGTATGCAGAAATATATTGATGAAATTACTTCAATTTCATGTAAACTCAAGAGCATAGGATTAGTAATAGATGATGAGTGGTTAGCTGCGATAATGCTGGCAGGCTTAACCGAAGAATATACGCCTTTAATTCTGAGTTTTGAGGCAAGTGATACAATTAATGCAGATCAAGTTAAAATGAAGTTACTTGACGCTCAATATGCATCAAAACCGATTAAGGATAATGCGTTTTTCAGTAAGAAAAAACTAAAAGCAAATTGAATGTCAAGAATAAACAAAATAGTAATATTGCTTATTATGCATGTGGTGAAAAAGGTCACAAAAGTGTAGAGTGTAAAAACGCTGGTAAGGTTGATGACAAGAATAAAAATTCACAAAGCTCCACAAGTTCCAAAGAATTTCATAAAACTGAGTCAGCAAAGAGAGCGTTTGGTGCATCGTTTATGAAAACTAACTCAACAGATTGGTATTTGGATAGCAGCGCGTCAAGCCATATGACATCAAATGTAAATTTATTACAAAATCAAACGCAACATTTCGTAAAAGAAATTCTAGCAGCAAATGATTCGAGAATGCAAGTAAAATGTGTTGGTGATACAATTTTGAAGCTAAGTGATGAAGATATTTTAGTAAACGAAGTACTCCATGTACCCAATTTATCAGCCAACTTGTTATCTGTCAGTAAAATTGTAGAAAAAGGTAATACGGTGGTATTCGATTCAGATGGTGGTAAAATTTATGATAATATTGGTGATCTTTTTGGTCAGTGTAACGCGCAAGATGGAGTTTATAAATTTTCATCAAATGATAATTTATGTATGATGTCACAGGCAAATAAAAATAGTGCTTTGATTTGGCACAGACGTTTTGGTCATGTGAATTATAAAACACTATGTGACATGCGTAATGGAGGAGTTGATGGTATGAAGTTTGTGGATCATCCGAATCGATTATCAAATTGTGAAGTGTGTGCAATGGCAAACAGGCTCGTCTTCCTTTTAAATCAAGTGGCAAACGTTCTTAAAACATACTTGATTTAATTCATTCGGATCTCTGTGGTCCCATTGAAGTGAACTCTATAGGCGGTGCCAAATACTTCATGACGTTCATTGACGATTGTTCTAGAAAAGTGTTCACATATTTTTTGACGTCAAAGAGTGCAGCTTTTGGGGCGTTTGTTGATTTTAAATCGTATACAGAAAATCAGACTGGTCGTAAAATTAAAAAACTCCGTACCAACAATGGAAAAGAGTATTTGTTAAATGAGTTCGATCAATTTTTACGCAAGCACGGCATTCAACATCAGTTAACCAATGTTTACACTCCTCAGCAGAACGGTCTCGCTGAGAGAACTAACAGAACGATAGTCGAACGAGCAAGGTGTTTATTGTTTGATGCCCAGCTTGATAAAACTTTTTGGGCTCAAGCAGTTGCAATGAGTGTGTACCTAATTGATCGTACGATTTCTTCAGTTTTCGTGAACATAACGCCTGAGGAAATATGGACGGGCTCAAAAGTAAATGTATTGCATCTAAAAATATTTGGTTCGAAGGTAATGGTACACATTTCTAAAGAAAAAAGAAAGAAGTTCGATTCTAAATCGCAAAAGATGATCTTCGTGGGATATGACAGTGATACTAAAGGTTATCGTTGCATTGATCCTGAATCGAAATTATTGAAGATTAGTCGTGATGTGGTTTTCCATGAAAATAATGATGAATCAGTTGACAATTGTTCTGAAGTCAATGTTTATTCAGAAGAAGTGAGGGTTGACCATAATGAAAGTGATGATCAAATAATGCCGGCGATGATTTTAATCAATCTGATGGTGAAATGTCTACGGAAGAAAATACATCATATGATTCATTTAAAACTATAATCGACGATGGTGAAATAGTTAATACAAGTGATCAAGATCATATCAACCTGAAGAAAATGTTTCATCAGTGGGTGATATGACGTTGTACATTTTTTTATTGTTTATTTTAAATTTTTTTTTAAATAATATTAAAATTATGGGAGGGATTTTTGTGAGCAATTAATCTTAAGTACATATTGGAAATTATTTGAATTTTCCAATTCGAAATCATTTTTCATTTTCTCCTAGAAAAACTCCTTTAAGAAAAATTTTTGTGTGTTTCGTGCCGGGATTGGAGCTCACACTCATCAGAGACACCTGCTCAAATCCCGTGTGTCTTACACACTTAGCCACAGCGGCGATGACGAACCCTATTTTAATTTTCATGTTCAAATGATTTCTAAATTGAAACTTCATCATTTCATTATATTTACTTAAGTTGAATCATCTATTGTCAAAATCATAAAAATTTCGTTTTACGAATTTTAAATTTATCGATAATGTAGTTTTTAAAGTTATTGGATAGTGTGTTTTCCCGTTTCGTTCAAATTATTATCATTTCGATATTAAGAAGAAAATTAATTATTTTTTTGACAGGCAGTGCTAAAATCATGTAATAGTGGTCTCGACTGGTTCCGATCATTATTTTCCATAATTTCAATCCCGTGAAATAAAAAAAGAAAAACAAAAACTACTCGTTGAGTATGTTTCTCTTTCAATATGAGTTGAAATCTTCATCTTTGAGTATGTTTCTCTTTCAATATGAGTTGAAATCTTCATCACAAAATATTGATTTAAACATAGTTTAAGGTTGCTCAATTTTTTTTAAATTTATTCAAATTTAAATGTGGTTTTTTAAGGTTATTGCTATTGTCTTTTAGCACAGTGTGGCGTCAATACGAATTACTATTTAGAATGCATTCAATTGATTTTTATGACATCTACAATATTTTCTTCAGTTTTTTAGAAGAAATGTTTCGTGACTATTCTGTTTTTTATACTTTTTGTTGTTGTTTTCTTTTTTCATTTTTTCTATGTTCTGTTGATGATTGTTGTACCTTTTGTTTTAATTTTTTTTTAAGAAGGAATGAATATCTTTTTTCGCAATATTTTTGTTAGTTTTTGAATGGAATTAAATTTTGTTCAATAAAATATTGAATGGTAATTTTTGTTTTAAATTTTTTTTATTTTTAATAGGTCACAAAATATGGAATTTCGAAAGTTTCACATTAAATAACTAGGTGACCAATGCAGAATGCAATTGACAAAAAGAAGCGAAGATATGTCCAATCCAATAGATATGTCCGAAGATATGTTACAATCCAAAAGAACTACAAAATCGCTACAGTTTAATGTGTGGTAAATATTGCTGCATCTACCTTTAGCATAGATTTAGTGGAAAATCAATGCAAAATTTTTTAAACGGATTTCAAACCGATATGTCTGACTACAACGATCGTATCGTGAATTTTGTCTACAAAACGCAAAGAAAAAAAGGTGAACGAACCAAATAAAAACTCGTCCAGGTTGAAAACATGATCAAACTTGTTCAATGTAGGTAAAAGTGTAAATTATTTATAATTATAAAATTATTTTAAAATCAACGAATAACAAACTTTTATTTTCAGACTTTTAATATCACTGCAGTTCAAAAAAAAAAAAAAATAAAAAAATAAAAAAAAAAATATAAAAAAAACAAAAAAAAATTCAATAATTTGTTTAAGTATTGTGAAAAAATGATAATTTTCGCATTGAAAGTCTATGGGAACCGTTTTCGGTGATTATTCCTCCGTCGTTTGTCTAATTTTCAATATTTTTTTTTGTAAACCATCTATTGCCAGATGTCGTCTTACATGCAAAATTTCATTTTGATATCTTGTAATATAATAGTTTGGGAGGAGTATGCGGACAATCGAATATCCGAATCGGGGAAAAATAAACAGCATAATATAAGAATATGGTTTTTGTTAATTAATTTGTTTAAGTATTGTGAAAAGATGACAATTAAATGTTTATTTCGGGGATTATTCCTCGATGGTCTATTAATAATTCATGTTGTATATAAATTCTTTACATAGAGCCATATTCTATATTAATCCTAAATGAAATTCACACAACCATTTTTATTTTTATCAAACTTACAATTAAATCTTTTAGTATTCACAAAAATTACGTTGTAAAGCAAAACTATAAAATCTAGTTTTTAATGAAAAAGACTTTAAGAAATCAACTATCTTTTTGCTCAAAATAAAACTGAACTTAGTTTACCGTATTTAAAAAAGCAATTAATTGAAACAAAACAATTTTCCTTAAACTACTTAAATTTAAATTGTAAAAAAATATGTACTTTTTCAATCAATTGAAACTATTGCCAACTTAATTTTGAAAAAAGTTAAATATACAAAAAAGGTAAAAACGCCACAAATACTCTCTCCCCAGTTATTATAAAAAAAGAAAATGATAATCACGAAATTACGACATGCAGCAGGGACAATGACATAGATAATCGTAAGAAAATAAAACCAAACAATCTCTTTCATGTTATACTGGAAGTAAAGATTTCTTAAAATCATTAAAACACTCTCGAATTGAGTTCAAAAGCTTTTGCGGTGTTTTAATTACTCTTCCAGATTTTTAAATTAGGAATTGTGGTGACAATAAGCTGATCATTAAAGTAGTCCGTTTTTTAATTTTAAATTTATTTTGGCGAACTAAAGCTGATTGATTCGTACAGGTAACATCTGATTGTTTCAGATGAGAAGTGGGTTCTAAAAGTTTGATTTTTGTTATTAAGATTGGAAGATGATTCTGCAGGATTATGTTGAGTTGCTTTAACGATAGAACTTGTTTGTCCATCGTTTAAATTTTCATGAAAACATGGTTTATGTCGATCAATTAAAATTTTGGTTGATTTACCATTAATTTCGATATTGAAATTCTTATTATTTCGACTTAAATCTTTGAAAGGACCAGGTTTTAGGAGGTTGTATTGATTTCCTTACAGCATCTATACGCAACAATACATGTGAGTAGGTTTGTAAGTCTTTACTCGCACAAGAAGAAGGCGAATCATGTCTGGATGCTGGTGTTGGTCGTAGCTCATCAAAATGTTTTTTCAATTGTTTGACGAATTCAGATTGAGGCTTGAAAGAATTTAATGTAGAATCGATAAACTGTCCTGGAATTCTTATCGAGCTTCCAAAAGTAAGTTCCGCAGAAGTGGTTTGGAGTTCTTCACTGAAAGTGGTTCTTAACCCAAGAAGAATAGTCTTTCAATCATACCATTGCACTTCGGATTGTAGCTGATTGTTCGAAATCTATTGAATCCTAAAAGATTTGAATACTCTGAAAACAGTTGCGATTCGAATTGAGTCCCTTGATCAGTTACAATTGATTCTGGGACACCAAATCTAGCAATCCATGAATTTTACACAGCGAATGAGACTGTTGCTGCTGTTATATCTGAAATTGGAATCGCTTCAGGCCACCGCGTATAACGTTTTATTAACGTAACGCATGAGGATCAATGATATCAAGGTGAATATGTGACAATCGCTGTGAAGGAGTTTTAAATGTTCCAAGAGGTGACTTAGTATGCCTAGACACCTTTGACTTTTGAGGCACTTTACAATTTGCGCCATGATTTTGACGCATCTTTATTAATAGAAGGCCAAATAACGCGTGTTTAGTTAATAGATTAGTAGAAGCTTTAACACCAAGATCCGAAAGACAATGAAATGTATCAAAACCATTTTGGCGAAATTGCAAAGAAATATATTGTACAGCTGTTGATAAGTACAGCTGTTGATGTGTTGCAATAGATCAGTCTACTTTCATTAAAGGCGACTGAAAAATATGAGAACTTCAAATTTGTATTACTTTGAAGAATATTTTCAAATTCCTCATCATTGGTCTGGGCAACCGCGATTACATCATAATCAATTTTCTCTGGAATGAGGATTTGATCTATGCGAGATCACGCGTCGGTTACAACATTGCCGACACCAGAAATATGGCGAATATCAGTGGTAAATTGCCCAATGAAATCTAGATGGCGAAATTGACGAGGTGATGGTTTTTCCAAAATTTGTTTAAAAGTAAAGATTAATGGTTTATGGTCATTAAATAGTGTAGATTCACGACCTTCTAAAAAATATAGAAAATGCTTGTCGCCTGAGTATGGCGCGAGTAATTTTCTATCATACGCGCTGTATTTCATCTGAGTATCATTAAGACGAACAGAGAAAAAACTAAACGGTTGCCATGTTCCTTTGACAAACTGCTGTACAACAGCCCCAATTGCTGTATCTGAAGTATCGACCATAATTGCTAGTCGAGTTAAAGATGAAGGATGAGCTAATAATGTTGCATTGCACAATTTATCTTTAATATTTTAATATTAATTTTAATATTAATAAAGGCCTGTATGGACTCATGTGTCCATGCAACGGTAATCTTGCTATTCTTCTTACTTCTTCTTTTAAGAAATTACTTAGTAAGGTTTGATCTGAAGTTGCGGCAGGTAGATACCGTCGATAAAAGTTAATCATATCTAAAAAGCGAATTAAAAACACAACTCAATTTTGGCACCTTTTGTTTTGGCGCCTTGTACGTTCGTACGGTGCTGGTATCCTATGCCACATCATACTAACATCAATTAAAAACAATCGCGAAAAAAATAACCGCAAATAAATATTTTAACAAAAAGAACCAATAAATCTTTTGACTGTAGACTCTATTGTAATAGCGTAAGTTTTCCCTTCTTCATTCGAGATTCTCATTAAATGTAAATTTTTAGAATAACTTTATACTGCATTTTTTTTTATTTTATCAAACCAAACTCAAAATTCGAAGGCATAAATTACTATTTGAAATTTATCAAACTATTTTTAGTAGTTATCGATTTTTGTTTCTAACATAAATTAGCATTTTTTGCATTTATTTAAAGTGTTTGTATTTGAGTGGTATCTACATATATAGATTAAAAGTCAGTGAAAATGTAAATTTCTATTTTAAAATGCTCTAAATAAAGAAACAAGTTTTGGTTTTATTGAGGATTAGAAACCGTCGAAAGTTTTCTATACATTATCATACGATATGTAAATTCAAGTTGGTGGTAAACCGATTATAGATATTATACTAATTTATGATAATTATTAAAATATTATGTTATATAAAATACTGACGAAGATAAAAAAATAATGCAAACTGTTTTGGATAGTTAGGGGCGTTATTTTTTGAAAGGCATCCCATTTGCTTACAATTTGAAACGGATCCGGTTTTCGAAACCATATATAACAGCTTTCAAGTATAGGGATCTGGAATTGTCTTAAGTAAAAGTTTTGCTGCATGGCCTTTTAAGCTCTTAAGCATAAAACAATAATAACAAACAAATGAATAATCAAGCAAGTACAATACAAGCATTATAAATGTCATAACAGTGAAACCAAACAAGGTGGAAAAATGTGTGACGTTAGCTTTTGGTCTACGCTTAGACGACAACGTAATGAGAACTAATCAACGAGCTCTGAATCACAATTTATATAAACTTTATATCAAAAATATTTCAAAACAAAAATTTATACTAACATCTAAATTATTGGTTCCAGTTAGACTGATTTGACAAACAGCACGTTAAAATCGTTTGCGGAACATATAAGATGAAAAGAACAAAAATTGCATTCACAATTTTTATATTCAAAGTTACAACAGTAAAACAACTGATAAGGAAAATATTTTCTAAAAGTTCAGTAAACAGAATATAGGTTGTGATTTTACATTATAAAATTAACATAACATACATACAAAGCTATATATGACAACAAACCGTGATTGTAAATTGATGTGAAAATGATGAAAACTATAGTGCCCCATATGAAAGTTATCAATAATTATTATATGTATTTATATAGTTTGTTAGTTTTATTTCGAACTTGAACGATATACATTCATTCATTGTTCTTTACAAACTTTGGAATTGTAAAAATGTTTGTTTTGTTTTTGTTTTATAACAAAAACAATAACATGTAAATGCATATACGTGTACAATGTACATACACGATTATTACAATATTGTAAACAAAAACGAACCGGGGAGAAAACAGTATGGTGAATATATGTTGCTAGATTATGCTACTAAACAAGTAGTAAATAAAAATAAGAAGGCAGGGTTAAGGACTGCCGACAGAAGTGAAAACTTAAATCTGTGAAATAGCGGTGTTTTTTTGTATCTTCCAATTATTGTAGAATCGCAAATTAAAATTTCAGAATGTTTAAATTATTCTGGGTTTCACATCTATCCGTATTCCAAGCAACTATTATATACATTTTTATATTTAAAATAATCAAAACATATCATATAAAAATTTGCGTCTACACTGAAAAAAAAATTGAAGTTCATGACAACCTCATCTCGAAGTTGGCCGTTGATTATTCATGCAAAGAAAAATTATTTGCAATCAATTTCACTGTGATTGGGACAACTACACGATAATATTTTCCTAACAACAGAATGAGGTTTATTTAAAATATAAAATGTTATATCCAATATAACAGTAGTTGAATAAAGTTAATAACTATTTCCCTGAAAAAGATTTTCTTTGGCCTTATATCATGAATTTTTCATTTTAAAGTTTAAGTATTTGAGATTAATTGAACTATATTTTATTTTCACATAAATATTTCGTGTGATTGTCTCAACTTCATCGATTTATAATTGTAGAGTTGTTGAAGCAATTTCGTAGTTTGATTCGCCATATGTGACCGCACGGTGAGGTTGAGACAATTGCATTTCGATTGGAAATAGGACATGTTTTTTCAGTGTATCAACACCTTAGAAAGCATGTTGTTGTGGGACCTTGTTCTTAAAAGTTTCTTATGTGTTGTTGTGACACACCTTGTAATTTCTACTACCAAACATATTTTATTTAAAAAAAAAATAGCGTATCATCAAAGAATATTCCATAACTTAGAGTAAGGGATGGTATCGTTGATTGAAAATACTTCATCCACCAGCAACCCTAAGATATCACTTTACCTAATGAAATTGCATTGCTATTGCCAGTGGTATACGATATCTCAAGATAACTCATATGCCAATAGCAGGGTCTAAGTACGCGTGGTTGTCACACCCATAGATCAACAAGTTATTTTACAAATCTTCCTGCGGAAAGCTAAGCAAATTCATTGGTATTAATGCGCATTGTTGCCGTTTGCAAATCACTATCGGCTAAGTGCCACCATTTTTAATTATTTTATTTATCATGATTGCCATACATGTTTAATCATACATAAGCTATGCTTCTTTGTATAGAATTTATGCGATTTCCGTCTCGTAATTGTGAGTTTAAAATTGATATAATCGATGTTATCAAGTATCAAGTTACAAGTCGTCACTTAATTTTAGAAACATGCATTATATACAATTACAAATTTACAACATATTTGGTGAAGATGATAAAATTTGTAACATCATGTTAAATTCCAGCACATATAATTTTGATATATAAATGTAATTGTTTCAGGTTATACTATCTTTCTTACGTTATTTTTCATTTCATAAAAATTATGTTCAACAAAAAAAAACATTTATCAAAGCAAACTACCGTTTGAAACGATAGTTAAATAAAAAGCAAATTTTGTGTACACACCAACTTCCCAAATTTTCATGATGATTAATGTATTAATGCATAAAGTACAAACAACTTTCAATTTCATATATACGCAATATTTTTTTAGCATGATGACTTTTTTCTTATTTTTGTGAATTCATGAATAAAAAAAATAATTTTAATGGTGTTTGATAAAAATTAAAAAATATGTACCACACCAGGAATTGAACTCACTACCTACAGAACATCAGTCGATCACGATATCCACAATGCAATTTGAAACGTTAAGAAATGATAGATAGATTTAATTTAAAAAATATAGATAGATAGAAATAATTTAAAAAATATATTTTTGTTCTACTCCCTACAATATTTCATAACGCGGCTAAAGAAGTTTTCGCCTCAAAAATGTTTGATAAGGTTTTCCAAATTATGATAATAAAAGGTAGATGCTGGTTTTGTTAGCCGTTTACACCCTCTTTTTGTCAAATACGTTTTTTATGACCACGTATATAATATGATAATGATATCTTGCCTAACGCCGGAGTTAAGTTTAAGTGCCAGTTTAGAAAAATTATTGAACAGTAGATCTTGAATCTAAGTTAAAAATTAACCAAATTAAAAAAAATTTGCGCAACGTCATTACTTTGTTACGAAGCGGTTAGCTCTATAATAATTACCAGCATATGCGCTGAGGTAAGGTCATGATACAAAGAATAATAAGATAGGCTTGCAACTTGTCTTCTTTATTTTCGCTTTCTTAGCGTGACCTCACTAGGTGACAAAATATAACCAATTTTATATTTTGTTGTTTGTAGTTCTACTTGTAAAATATAACGCAGTAACGTCACACAAATGAAAGAGTGAGAAAAAACGAGCTGTCAAGCATATCTAATTATTCTTTGTATCACGGGTAAGTAAGCTACATTAAAATTCTTTTATCGTTGTATGCTATCGATGTAAACTATTATTTTTCGTTATATTCCTTATTAGAATAAATTCATTGGTTCTTTTATCTTGTTTTCGTTTTTTCGCTTTCATGAAAATTCACGAATATAAGCGTATATATGAAAATGCTTACTTCGGGCAGTCGATCAGAATTAATTGAATATCTTAGAAACAGTTATGCTATTTGTTTTTTGTATATTCACCTACAGACAGTGTTAAGTTTTATTCTTTTCGTTTCTTTTTGATTTTTTCATCGCTACGATTTGCTGCTGGGAGTTACCAACAAGATGTTGGCCAAAATTTTAATGTACAGTTAAGCCAGTCATCTATCAGCAAAGCAATAAATGATGTGATCAATGCTGTTCATTTAAGCGATTTTTTGCAGAAAAAGTAAAATTTCATCAAAATGAAAATGAATCGAACGACTAATGAGGGTCGTCCAAAGATCATGCAATATATCCAGATATGTTGAATGGATAACTGAACTTCATGGTATTGCTCGTCATTGTTTTTTCGTGTGTGATAGTCAGACGTGTGATCATACATATGTTGATTGTCTCATACGGGATATTATTGTGTTAAATACACCGTATGATGCTGTGCGCACTGCAGCATTGCAAAGACAAAATCCTACATTAGAAGAAGTGAGCAAAATGGCAATTTCTTTTGAATCGACTCAAAACCTCCGATATTCTTCAAGCCCTATTCATTCACGTCAGTTTAAAAAAAACAATGAACATTGCCATATGCAAAAAATTAGATTAGTGTTTTTGATTAAATTTTTTGAATTATTTTATATGGAGTTTTATTTTTCTAGATGGCGTTAATGGCGTTATTGGCGTTAAGGCAATTTTTTGAATGTTTTTTATATTGAGTTTTAATTTCAAAATGGCGCTACAAGTTCACGATTTTTTCTGTGCTAAAAAATGAAGAAGGCTTGTATATCAGCGGTTTTGATCAACTCAATATAAAGTGGATTTGATTAAAGGAAATAATCAAACGTTTCCGGAAGTTTGTCATGTGCAACAAAAGTCACGACACCATCGTCAGAAGATTCATAATCGTAATCGCAGTGAAAGTGGAAATCGCAACAAGGTCAAATCGTGTCCTGGTTATTCATTAAATTCCAGGGAACAGTGTAAATTTATGAAAGCCACATGTTGTAAATGTGATAAAGTGGCAGCAGGACCAAATTCGGTAAAAAGTGATTCAGTTAGTCCTACAGAATTAGAAAGTTTAGAATTTAGAATCTAATGGTAATAATTTTGAATCAGTTTTTTCTACGAATGCAATGCAGTTTCAACGGAGAGGAAAAAAGCTATTTGTCGAAATTGAGGTTAATTGAGTTAATTGCGAATTTCAATTGGCTACATGTGCCACGTGTTCAATGGTGGGTACCGCAGGTTGTGTTAACATTGGATGTCCCCCGATAACCGAATGTGATCAAATTCTGTTGGCATATGGTAAAACGAAAGTACCAGTTCGTGGAAATACTGAAGTGACGGTGAAATTTGGATCAAAATCTGCCAAGGTAACTGAATGTAAAAAAGGAGCAAATATTTTCGGGTTAGATTGGTTTAACATTTTCAACATCAAGCTACTGTACACTGCAAATGATGAAGTGAAAGTTGTAGACCTAGATGAAAGAGATTCTGCTATAGAAAGCCTGTGTTGTAAGTATAAATCTATTTTTGTTGAGAAACTGAATGTATATGTAATGATTTTCTAGCTAAATTAATATTAAAGAAAAATGCTATTCCTATATTTTTGAAACCAAGACCTGTGCCATTTGCTTTGAAAGATGTAGCTATAGCAGAGCTGGATAGATTGGTTGAGGCTAAGGTGCTCAAGCCGGTTAAATACAGTGTATGGGGATTCCGGTTAAATACAGTGATTGATGAGTTGACACCAAGAAGTTGGTGTAAACTCACAACTTTGAACTGAACAATACCACGGGTGGAAGACTTGTTCCAACGTCTTCAAAATGGACAGCAGTTCTCGAAAATTGATTTAACCGATGCCTATTTTGAGATTACTTTAAGTGAAGATTTCAAGAAACTGGTCATCATAAATACACCACATGGACTGTATGAATATCAGAGCCTACTGTTTGGAATAGCAAGCGCACCGGCGATTGTCCAGCGTTTTTGGAACAATTGCTAGTTGGAATCCCTGATTGTGAATGTTATTTGGATGACGTCATAGTTACAGGAGCAAATAAAGAACAACATTTGAAAAATCTCGAAACAGTTTTTGAACGCCTCTCAAAGCAAATATTCGATGTAAACTGGAAAAGTGCTGGTTCTTACGCAAGGAAGTAGCTTACTTAGGCCATATTTTCAGGAAAAAAGCATTCGTCCATCAGATGTTGGCCTCAAAGCTATTCAAAAACTTCCAAAACCACAGAGCTTAAAGGAATTGGAATCATTCATCGTTAAGGTAAACTATCATAATATGTTTATTACAAACTTTTCACAAATTCCAGCACCACTGAATGAAGAAAAAAAGATGTTCAGTTCTAATGGGCTTCAATTCAGGAGCAGGCTTTTTGGAAACTAAAAAAGCTTATGGTACACGCTAGTTTGTCGAACTATAATGATAAATATCCAATTGTTTTGGCTACGGATGCATCCAGTCCCGGAATTGGTGCTGTTTTGTCAAATATTCATCCCGATGGGCACGAACTTCCAATTGCCTATGAATCCAAAACAATGACAGAAGCACGATTGCGTTACAGCGAGATAGAGAAAGAGGCATTATCAATCAAATTCGGTTGCAAGAAATTTCATTAATATCTGCATGGCCGGAAGTTCATGCTGTTAACGGATCATAAGCCACTGGTTACTTTGTTTCACCCCAATAAACAATTACGGGTGATGACTGCTCAACGGTTGCAACGATGGATCATCATCTTGATGGGTTACAATTATGAAGTTCGGTATCGTGAAACGTTAAAACACGCAAATATCGATTGTTTGTCAAGATTACCAGATTACCACTTTTTTACCAAGATTCCAGATGCTTGTTTCGACGAAGGGAATGGATGCCATGAAATTCTTCCATGAAATGTCATGATTCGCAAACTATTCAACAAAATACATTGTATAATCAGATTTTATACAGAGTAGCTGAGTATGTTAATCGCGGTTGGTCGGAACACTGGTCAAAATCATCAGAATTCACACCATATTTTAAACGAAAAGATTCTATTAGCTACTAATATTCTATTATTACAGACAGATCTCTTGCGAGTTATAATTCCCAGCGCACTTCACCAACGTGTTTTACAACTATTACATGAAGGTCACTGGGGAATGGTCAGGATGAAACAAATAGCAAGGAAGCACTGTTGGTGGCCCACCCTGGATCGAGACATTGAAAATACCATGAGACACTGCAATGTTTGTCAACTTACTTGTTGACAATTACTGCAATGTTTGTCAATGTTTGTCATTTTACTTTTCAAAGCAATCGTTGAATCAAGACGTTGTTTTTTTTGTGTCATTTTCTTACAAATAAATTTAAATTAAATTTTTTCATTGAATTTTCTATTAATTTTTTATACTTTTATTTAATTTTCTGTGTTATGAAACTTTTCATAAATTTACCCCTATTTACAGTTAATATAATTACTAATTACTTTTTCTTTTTTTCTGTTTTAGGTCAGTTTTTAGATTTTCAAAAAAAAGTTTCATCTATTAAATCTATCTACTGAAAAACTATCAAATCTGCTAAATATTAATTTTTTGGAAATAAATATTGATCTTGTTTTTTGGATAAGGAATTAAATAAGGAAAAATTTAAGAAAACTTAGAAAAACCAATATCAATAACAAGTAAAATTGGAATCTAAATTTTTCAGATAAGAAAATTTTTATTATTATTATTATTATTATAAATTTATTTATTTTTATGTTTCTGTGTGTTTGTTAGGTACTTGGATTAATATTCAGGCAGTAAACTTAGTCCTAGTAACAAGTTTGCCCAACTGCATGAACAATTTTTCCTTTTGGTGATATAATAGATCTAAGTTTTTGTCGGGGATCCAACAAAGCATCTGGGCCAGATTGTATTCCTTCAATTATTCTAAAAACATTTATCAGTTTTGGCGTTTTCTGTTGATTGTTTACCTTTTATTGTTTCAATTTCTATTATGATTTCACAGTTCAATTGCGATTTCAGAGTTTAGATTGTCGATTTGGCAGCTGGAACTTAGACTTAGATTCAAGTTTTCGGGCTGTTGATTTGTCAGTTTGGATTTTGTTTTTATATTGAATGCAATTAAGGCTTTTCTTTAAGGTTTAAGGTTTATTAAGGTTTATAAACGTTGAGTTAAAATGTCTGAATTATCAATCAATTTTACAAACATAAGAGGTTTGAACATCAATCTCAACTCGGTCCACCAATATCTTGAACGTTGCCGTCCTGATATTCTTTTTTTAACAGAAACGATTATCAGTGGGAGAGCCGTAACATTAGATAATGGTAAATATATTTGTCCTAATTATGATCTAGAATCTTAATTCTATAACAAACATGGTGTTTGCGCTTATGTTCGAAATTCTATTCCATATGTGAGGATTAAAAAATTTGAATTAAACACTAAACACCATAATATGGTATCTTTAAAAATTTGTTGCCTTAATCAAACTTTGTTTGTTTTTGGATTGTATCGTTCTCCTAATTCACCTGAGAACATTAATTTATTTCATGATCTGTCTGAAAAGATAGATAGGTTAGCTCAGTATCCTAATGCCAAGTTTATTCTTCTAGGGGACTTTAATGTTCATAATAAAGGATGGCTCATACACAGCTCCTCTGCTAATGAGATAGGTAAACAGGCTGAGCTCTTTGCTCTTTATCATAATTTCACTCAGATAATAGACCAGCCTACCAGAGTTCCTGACATTCCTGGACAAAGTAGCAACTTACTTGACTTATTTTTGACAAATGATCCATGCTTAGTACAATTTAAAGTATCAGAGCCTTTAGGTGGGTCAGATCATAATTTGATCTCCACTAAATTAAATATACAAATTCCTAAACAATTTAATGCGAATCCCTGTCTTGTTTGGGATTACAAAGCGGCGGATTGGCAAGGACTTAAAATCTTCTTCAAACGCTTTCCTTGGAAACATAGTTGTCTTACTGGCCAAGATTCAAACATTGCTGCTATTAATTTTTCTGAAATTATAGGTGAAGGCATGCGTAGATTTATTCCTAATAAATTGATCATTCCGAAGGTTGACCTATGGTTTTCGAGCAAATGCAAAAAAGCAATTAAAGCTAAAAAAAAGGCTTTTCGAAAGTTTTTCCAAAACAAAACTGATGAAAACCTTAGAGAGTATCGAAAAGAGAGGAATTTATGTAGGAAACTAATAGATGGAGAGAAAAATCTATTTAATTTGAAAAAAGTCCAAGCGGCACGTATATCCGCTAGAAATAGGTAGATTTCGAGATCAGACAGTTTTGTGTGCCAGTAGAATCTGATGTATCAGATTAGTTTAAACAAAACAAACTAATTTCAAACAGATATCGAGCAAATTTTAAAAAGATAATTAGCTACCTACAAGCAAAATTATATCTATCCAATTTTGCAACAAACAAATATCAAATCTACCACAGAACATGTGTGTAACAATTTATGACACAAACCTACTCTATATCATATGTCGTGCAATTACTGCAAAATATCAAAATAGTTTATTTCTGAGAAAAAAAAATTAATTTCTTCTATTCAAATCTTTTATTTTTTTGTATTTTGTATTTTGTATTTTGTTATAAGGTTGACATTGACTGTTATAAGGTTTTTGGAAATTGTAGTTGGGGATTGTTGCAAACTTTTTTGTTGAAGCCAACAAGTCAAAAACCTCTAACTGCAGAGGTTTATATTTATAAGAAACGGATTAAAATGTTTCCACAGATTCTAAATTTATGAAGATTTTAAAAATATTAGTATCCAAACGGCCGTTATAACGGATTAAAAAAACTACTTTTTTTTCTAGTATAAAGCCTATAGTTCCTTAACCATGTGTCAGATTTTTCTGATTTACGAACTTGTCCAAGATATTAATAAAACACACATTTTTAAGAAAGGTTTTTTGATCTGGCTCCACAAATGCAACCGTGAGAGCGCCGGTTGATTCAAACGCATTTTGTGATTTACAAGCTTTGTTGTTGGAGCCGCTCACTCGGAAACCTCCAACTGTAGAGGTCTTTTTTTTGGAATAAACTGATTAAAAAGGTTTCAAAAATTCTAAATTTATGAAGTTTTTAAAAATATTAGAATCCAAACGGCCGTTATAACGGATCTAAAAAACAGAGTTTTTTTCTAGTATAAAGCTTCTAGTTTCTTAACCATGTGTTGGATTGGGCTGATTTACGAACTTGTCCAAGATATTAATAAAATGCACATTTTTAGAAAAGGTTTTTTGATCTGGCCTTATAAATGCGACCGTGAGAGTGCCGGTTGTTTTAAAAAAAAATTTTTTTTGCAAACTTTTTTGTTGGAGCCGCTCACTTAGGAACTTCTAACTGCAGAGGTCTATTTTTAAAACAAATTGATAAAAAAGATTCCAAAAATTCTAAATTTGTTAAATTTTTTGAAATATTAGTATCCAAACGGCCGTTATAACGATTTTAAAAAATCAATTTTTTTCAGAAAAAAGCCTCTAGTTTCTTAACCACGTGTCGGATTTTGCTGATTCACGAACTTGTCCAAGATATTATTAGAACACACAAGTACAGAAAATTTTTTTGATCTAGCTCAACAAATGCGACCGTGAGAGTGCCGGTCGTTTTCGTTATATCTCATATCGTTTATATACATATATATATATATATATATATATATATATATATATATATATATATATATATATATATATATATATATATATATATATATATATAAATTCTTTTTTTTTTTTGTTTTTTTGTCTCCGCTTATCATATATAGTCGTTTGGCACAAAAATTTTTCCGAAATTCCGAGATGAAGCCCATTGCAATAGGTAGATTTTTATATGAAATCTACCTAAAAGCTTCTAAATTTGCTGAGCACCCAACTGGATCGCGTAACTTCTTTAAAGCCGCTAAGACTATCCAAGGCAATTTCTGTAAATCTTCTCTTCCTCCTCTTATTGATAGAGATATACCTATTATTGACCCAAAAGAAAAGGCTAATTTGCTAGGACATATTTTTTCTATAAATTCTACCTTAGTCGAACTCAATTTCCAACCTAGACCTATTCCTAAAGCATCGCTCAAAATGAAGCGAATAATTTTTCGTAAAAACATTATTCGAAAAATGCTTTTTCAAATTAATACCAACAAGGCATCTGGGCCTGATAATATTCCTCCAATTATACTTAAAACGTTTGCTAGGGAGCTAGCACCTATCCTCACTAAAATATTTTATTTGTCTTATAAGAAAGGGATTTTTCCTGTAATATGGAAAATTGCTAGTGTACAGCCAGTAGCAAAAAAGGGTAGCAAAACTGACCCATCCCATTACAGACCCATTTCAATTTTGTCAGTAGTGTCTAAAGTTTTTGAGAAATATATAAATTTTAATTTAATGAGCTTCTTAGAGTCTTCCAAATTACTTAATGAAAGACAATACGGCTTCCGAAAAGGAAGAGCAACAGGAGATTTGCTTTCGTTTGTTACTCATCTTTGGAACAGATCCCTTGAAAACTTTGGTGAGACTTTCGGTGTTGCTCTTGATATTTCCAAAGCATTTGACAAAGTTTGGCACAAAAATCTTATATGCAAGTTGAGATGTTATGGTTTAGATGAGCCACTAATTTCCTGGATACAAAGCTTTATATCTGAGCGAAAATTTCGAGTTAATGTTGACGGTATTTCATCGGATGTATTTTCGACTAATGCAGGCGTTCCTCAAGGTTCCGCTTTGTCCCCAACTCTTTTTCTTATCTATATTAATGACTTGTTGGTTTCAACAATTAATCCTATCCATAGCTTTGCTGATGATAGCACTCTTCATGCATCTCATGTTGCACCTAGATCGTATTCGCCTTTAGCGCTTAATAACTGTAGATCAAATTTGATAGATTCATTAAACGTTGATCTTAAAACTATCTTTGATTGGGGTGTTACTAACAGTGTTGAATTCAATACGTCCAAAACACAAGTTTGCCATTTTTCAAGATTATCAACACCTAACCCTTTTCCATTGAAGTTTGATTCCAACGTTTTGATAGAGAAAGAGTCCGTGAAACTTCTAGGAGTTGAGGTTGAAAATAATATGAAATGGAATTCTCATATTTTTACCCTAGCAAAAAGCGCTGTTCAAAAATTGGGTTTTTTGGGACGATGTCGTAAGTTTTTCAGTAGCGAACAGTTTCTTTTAATATACAAATCTTTTATACGTATGGAATTGTTCTCACATATGGGGTGGAGCATACTTATGTAGTTTGAAGTGTCTTGATTCTGTACAGCGGAGAGCAGTTAAATAGTAATAACTAACTCAAATAACTAAACTCAAATCTTACTAATGACCTTGATTCCTTGCAGCATAGAAGAAATGTTGCTGATTTGACGATTTTCTACAAATATTTCATGGATGAACGGGTTTCTGAAGAGATCAAATCGATTTTACCTAAGTCTGCAAACCTATCGCGTCATACCAGAGCATCGGTAGCGGCCCATCCTTTTACGATTCAAATAATTAGATGGAGAACTGTAGCCTTCCAGCGCGACTTTTTCAACAGAGTCTCCCATCTCTGGAATTCATTACCTTCGTGGGTTTTCCCTGATAACTTTAACCCGCAAAAGTTCAAAGTCGGCGTTCATAAATTTCTAAAAGAAACTTAATTCTCAATTGATTATAATCCCTAGTTGGCATGGTATCTTCGGATATTCAGAGACGTTAATGTATAATTAATTATATTAACACTAAACATGCCTAACTTCCAATAAAAAAAAAAAAAAATGCTTCAAGTCCAACACAGTCGTATGAAAATTAGCATACATCAACAAAACCGTGGGAGAGAGTCCATTTCGACTATGCTGGTCCATTCCTTGAGAGCTTGTGGCTTATCTGCGTAGACGCATTCTCTAAATATCCGTATGTCACATGAATGTCAAACATCACGAAGATGCCAACAATTCACACGCTTCAAACAATTTTCACCGTTGAGGGTTTGCCTGATATCATCGTTAGCGATAACGGTCCATCGTTCACATCCAACGAGTTTGAATTGTTCTGCAAATCGAACGGAATCACACATCTCACCACAGCACCAGTTGATTCCGCATCAAATGGAGAGGCGGAACGTTTTGTTAGAACGTTTAAAGAAGCTATGAGCTAGAACTTGCAAGATTCGAATACCACTGATGATACATTGATGAAATTCCTGAGTACCTGCCGATTTCATCCTAATGCTAAGGGTGATGTTCCTGCTAAATTACTTCATGGGCGTCAACCCAAAACATTATTATCATTGATGTTGCACGCAAATTGGAGTTCCGTGTAGCCAGTCAGTCAACAGTCAGACGTCCACATACAAAATTTGATACTGGTGATGCAGTTTTTTCGCGAAACTTTTCCAAAGGGCCGAAATGGATAGAAGGTACTATCGTCAAACAAGTTCGTAGAATGATGTATATCATTTAAAGCAACACCGGAAAGGTAGAAACATCAGAACCAAATACGACCACGGTCCGTAAACGAGTTCAATACGGATGGAAGCCAAGTAGAAGATCAGCAAGCAGACGAAGCTATTCCCAAAAGTTCAACAAATACGATTCCACCGGGAACTTCTTCAAACATCACAATCACTCCATCTCAAGATAAGCGAAAAACAGCCGTTTTGTCACCATTACCAGTCGCTCATCAGTCACCGTCAATACTGCGACGTTCAAAGAGGGTCAGGTGGCCAAAAGTGCAATTTGACCTCTGAGGGTTCTGAAAGCCAAAAAACTTTGAAGGGGAGAAATGTTGAGATTACACGCCATGACTGTCAATTTTTCATCCCCACTAAAGAAGCTGATATCCATTGTTGACTCGTATATAAAAATGCAATTGATAATAAAATATACTCAGTCTTCGGTTGGCTCTTGTTTAATAACTAAATAAACATTGTTGTTATTTGTAACTAAATTCTGTCTTTATTTTTTATTACTTAAATGACAAACACAACAAAATATATTTTTCCAGAAAGTAAGTGTTAAAGCAATAATTAAAGCACTCTCATATATCCTTATCCCCTTGAAAGTCTCAGCTATCATATTTTTTTGGTTTATAAACTTGATCGATTAATTGATTCGATTGGATTGCGCTTGTGCTCGTGACTGTTCATAAACACAAAATACTTGTGATTTCTTCCTGGCTGCTCACTACAATTTTAGTGTTCTTTTAGTGCATATTCGCATCTTTTGAGTTGGGAATAGAGGAGATCTCTGTCTAGTATTGCTGGTAAAACCAAAGATGCCGCTCAGGAAACTATAATTTGTGGGATCTGCGTTTTGTTTTGCGTCATGTTGGTTTTTTTTAAAGTTAAGAAAGAGACGAGGAACACTCTTCTTATTTCAATATATGTTCCAGTTTAGATTTGTAAAAGCAGCACAAAAGCGCATTTCAGTCTTCATTTTGGAGCAAACACAATAAATGTTGATATTTTAAAAATGTCTGAGATATACTTCGTATTGAATTGTGGCCCCAGGTGCAAAATAAATAATATTTTTAAAATAACAATTAATAAAATCGGTTTCGCCAATCGCCATTACGTCAAATACAAGTTGTGCGTTTCTTCAATGATGATGTCACTCTAATTGAAAATCATCAAACTTACGGCAACTAACTAGGTTGTTAATATAAAAATTAAAATCTATGACTAATGTATTGCTGTTATATCGATCGTTTTAAGATAAAGTAGCAGATTTTTTTCATCATAGTTACAGACCACGTAAAGAAAATGTGCTCGAATTCCCCTTTTCAATATTTTTTCCTGACGTTCGATTCTTTGGTAGTTTATTTTTTACATTAAAACATAAAAACTATAATCTACCTGCTCGTCATAGTTCAACACAAAATAAAAGGGATATGTGTGTGATTTGAAAATTAAAACTATAACAAAAAACAATAAAAATAGTTGGGGGTTGATATGTATAGTAGAATTTTTTTGCCAGCGAATTTCTGACAGCTATAGACGCAGCAAGAGATAAAAGATGAGACAAAAAGTAAAACAGACATGTATTATTTATTTTGGGATAAATTTGTTTTCAAAACAATTATATTAGTTAAATTTCTACTTCTAGTTCGTACCATTTGTTTGTTGTGATATTTGTTTCCATAGGCGTCGTTATTTTTATTATAATTATTTTTAATTATCAAAATTTTGTTACATTGCCTACAAAATCATTAATATTTTTACTAGTTTTTGGTTTTCTATTATAATTGGTTGAATTTCAATTGTAATATATTAATTTTTATGAGTTTTTTTTGTCCATTTCGATGGAACCCCAATAGTTTTTTTTAATATTTTAATCGAGACACTGAATGTGCAAACAATATGCGCATGTGCATGCGCATGTGCAAACAATATGCGCATAACAAACAAATTTTGTGTTCGCTGGCAAAAAAATTCTACTATACATATTTTCAAACTTTTATAAACGATCTCTTCTTCTTTTACTTATTTTCATTCTATTCTTTACGATCAAATTCCTATGGTAACATATTTAAAAATGAAGAAAAAAGGAATCCTGAGAGACCTCACATAAATTTCTTTTAAAATCATTTGGATTTTATTTGTTGTTTGGTAAAAGAAGCTTGAAAAATAAAAAAACGTAATGAAGATTGAAGATGAACGGATAGAATTGAAGAATGAAGAGTAAAGCAGTTGCTTCGATTTCCTGTTCATAACATATTGAAGTTTTTTGTTTTATATCTTACACAAAAGAGATAGAAAATAACAGGATGCTGAACAATATATTTATAATCGATCGATCACATAATTAAAAATTGCACCTGATGTTAGTTTCCAGTTTTTGTGAAATGTTATATTGTCCAGTTTGCCTTTCGTTTAAAAAAAAGTGGAACAAGCATGTTGATAATGTAATTTCATTAGTTACAAATTTTTTATTCAGATCTGCAGATGTCACGAATATAGGAGAATGGGATAAAATATATTAAAGGAATCAACTAAATTATTAAATTACATATTGTGTTCCTAAGCATCTAATCTACATTAAATTTAAGCAATAATGAATAATCAAAAACCCGAAATCTTTCATTGCACAACAAAAGATCAAGTTTAAATTTCACGTTTCCATTTTTTAAAAGAAAATGCAGACACAAAATGTGTTATTGAGAAAGAAAAATAAATGAAAAATTAAGAAAATTCAAAATTGATTTGATGAAAAAAAAACCAACCAAAGGAGAAACTAAAATTGCATAAATTTACTGTAAATTTCACAAAATAGTAAAAAATACGCATAATTTTTTTTTAAAGCAAATTTATTTCAAAAAGATGCACATAACAGTTTTCTTTATATTTTTTTTAAAGAAAGTCGCATAAAAAGAACGAAAGATAGATGAAAAGTATTTAGCGTTACTTTTATTATGTCGTTACTAAGAACAGCGGCACAAAAGTACCTAAAATAAGAATAATGAGAACAGATTAATACAAATACATATCACGAGTACATGGGGATTTTAAATATGAACTAACTTTGCGTTAACAACTAGATGTAAAAAACTGTGCGAGATTTTCACGGGAGTTTTCATTAGTAATTTCCCACTGGCCTTGGGGTAATTCGAATTAATTTTTTGCTAAAATTTTGAAAGCAAGTATATTGGCCTCGGCCTACGGCCTCGTGCTTTTATCAAAACCACTAGCTTGAGGAATTTTTCAAAAAATTATATGAGAATTTATCAACGAACGAGGGGAATTCGTTTAGAAAATTTTTTGCCATTTTTCATTTATTTATATATTTTTTATGAATTATACGTTGGCCTACTCTGAAATCAGTTAGTTATTTCAAAATTAGATTGATAATTTTTAATATCCCAGTAGGCCAGACGTATAAATATTTGTTATTAGTATAATTTAAATTTTATTGGTGAAATTGAATGATGTCGTTATATTTTAGAGAATTCCATTGGTTTAAATTAAAATAAAACTGAGGCAAAAAATTTTCGGTTGTAATACCACGAGTCATTGAAATTTTTTCGAAAATTTTTTGATTTTACGAATTAAATTATTTAGCAACACTGCGAATCAAAGGGCACAATAAACCACGAGTCCGAAGGACGAGTGGTTTAAGTAGTGGTTTGATTGAGCAGTGTTGCTTAAAAATAATTTAATGAGTAAAAATGAAAAATTTTAGACAAAAATTTCAATGAAGAGTGGTATTTAATGAGATAATTTTTTTTAAATTATAATTTTATTTAAAAGATAATAATTATTAGTTTCTAAATAAAGTTTTTTCTACAAATTATTCAGCTTATAAAAAATTATGTAAAATTGCAAATAATAAAAATGTCCGTTTTCATTCATAAATGATTGCTTGTTTATGTTTATTTGTCAAACATAAATTACAAATTTATAGCATTTATGCGCCTACTAAGTATAATCGCAACTTTGATTATTAATTTTAATAACTTTAATGCGGTTTGTCAGGATGAAATTAAAGTAAATAAAACTATTTAAAATATACTTTCGACGATTCAGTTTATTATACATGTGTTTTCTCTTCGATGTCAAAAACAAAAGTAACAAATGGCTACTCTAATGAAAAAAGTATATCTACTCTAATGCGTTCATCTCTTTCATACTTTACGTTAAAACAATTATGAACAAAATTATAAGAGATGGCGCGGAACTAATAGAAAAATATAATTTCATTCATGTGTTCGTTTTATATGTTATATTCGGCCTTCCTGACTAAAGACTGTCCTCAGTCGTCAGATTCAACATCACTCCCTTCGTAGATAACTTCGTCTTCTTCTGGTTGAACCACCAATCTCATGTGGTCGGATGGTACAACACCGGTGAATCTTCGTTTCCCTTCTTGCTCACCTTCTTCTTCAATTCTGTAACGGTCCCCTTGTAGTACAGCGGTAATAATATACGGACCTCTATAACGGCGCAATAGTTTCCTACTATCTCCTGTCGATGGGGGTTCTCGGAAGACTACGACTCTATCCCCTGTTTTGTACTCTCTCGGTGTGGCGAAATTCAATTCAAATCTCTTTTTTTGTTTTTGCTGGTTTTCACGAATTCTTTCTGATGCTAAACCTCGTAGCTTGTCCCTTTCCATCTCATCAAAAGTTTCTTCCTTTATATTCGACAACACAAGTCGCAATTTATCGTCGCTTATAGTTTTTAATTCGACTCCAAATAAAAGTTTATGCGGTGACAATTTTGTTATACTGTGCGGTGTACTGTTTAGAGTCCATTGAATAGTAGTTAAATGGGTATCCCATTTAGTTTCATCCTTATCTGACATAGTTCGTAGAGCATGCAGGATAGTTCTGTTGTAACGTTCAACTTGACCGTTAGCTCGTGGTGTTGCAATGGCATTTAATACATGAATAGTATTGTGATCACGTAGAAAAGTTTTGAACGCATTCGATGTGAACGACGAACCACGATCCGTTATGATTCGATGAGGCATTCCAAAATGTAACGACAAATCCTTTAAAGTTTTAATAACGAAAGTCGAAGACGTATCCCGGACGGCTTTAAGATGCACATATTTTGTAAAAGCATCGACGACAACCAAAATGTACGAATTTCTTTTGGTACTTTTCACGAAGGGACCCAAATGGTCTAAATGCCAAGTATGACAAGGAATGGGAATCTTATCGATTTGATGTAAATTTATTTTATTTTTGTCACTATTTCCCTTATGATACAAACACTCATAACATGAATTCACATATTTTTTTACAGTTTGACACATTCGAGGGAACCAACAAATTTCACGAAGTCTAGACAATGTTCTGTTAAACCCCGGATGTCCTATATCATCATGACAGGTTCTAATTACTCTGTTCCTAGTTCCTTTAGGTAATACAAATTTGGAATCATCGTCGATCCTTTTATATAAAATATTTTCTTCTATCACGAATCCTCTATTTTTTAGTTCGCGTTTGTTTTTCTTTAATTCAGTAAATTCAGGGTCATTCGATTGTAACGTTTCAAGCCATTTTCTATCTATTGAATCAATTCGAATATTGTAAACATTTAACGTTGCTACCTCTAATTCTCGGGGAGGGTTAAAAGGAGATCTACTTAGGGCATCCACATGAACCATGTGTTTACCTTTTCTATGTTGAACATCAAAGTCAAATTCCATTAGCCGAAGAGCCCACCTAGCGATTCGAGGCACTAAATCTCGTTTGGAAATAACAGTTTTTAACGAAGAACAATCCGTTACAACGGTTATATGTTTTCCCAACACAAAGGGGCGAAATCTGTCCAAAGAGTCAACGATGGCGAGAGCTTCGAGCTCGTAACTATGGTATTTCTTTTCTAATTCTGTTGTCTGTCGACTATAATACCCTACTGGACGTAGTCGTCTATCGTCTTCTATTTGCATCAAGACCCCGGCGAGACCAACACTGGAAGCATCTGTATGGACTTCGTGAGATTTTGAGTTATCAAATAAAGCTAAAACGTTTCGTTGACATAAAAGGGCTTTCAATTTATCGAATGCTAATTTCTGTTCTTCCTTCCACTCAAAAGGAACATCCTTTCTAGTTAACTTAGTTAGAGGTTCTGCTATTTCTGAGAATTTTTCCACAAATTTTCTAAAGTACGATGCTAAACCTATGAAACGTCTAATTTCATGAACATTCTTAGGCGTTTTAAATTTCTCAACACACATAATCTTTTCTTTCCCAGGGCGTATACCCTCTGCCGTGATTTCGTGTCCTAAGAATTGAACCTTTTCAACTAAAAATTTACATTTCCTTAATTTTAAAGTTAAACCGTATTCTCGGAGTTTTATTAAAAATCTATTAAGTAACAATTTACCTTCATTAACCGTTTTACTGGGTAAAATAATATCATCTAAATAAACAATTATATCATAATTCATTTCTTTAGCTAACCGATTCATTAGTCGTTGAAAAACACTTGGAGCGTTGGCTAACCCAAACGGCATCCTTAAAAATTCAAATTGGCCATCCGGGGTAACAAACGATGTATACTTTCTACTTTCTTCGTGAACAGGTATTTGGTAATACCCGGATGCCAAATCTAAAACGCAAAAATACTTATGACCACTCAGTTTTTGAAGACAATCCTCGATGTTTGGTAATGGGAACCTATCCTTTATGGTTTTTAAATTTAAGTTTCTATAGTCTATGACCATCCTATCCTCGTCGTCCTTTTTCTTAACTAACAACGCTGGCGAAGCATATTCCGAGTCAGATGGACCTATCATCCGCAATTCTAACAACTCATTTGTTATCTTTCTGAATCGTTCACGTTGACTTGGAGAAGACCGATACGGTGAATGTGAGATTGAATCGGTATCCTTCAAATTTATCTTTAACGAACATTTATTGGTCAATCCGACCTCACTCATGTTATTGGCAAAACAATCGTTGAATTCACATAATAACTCCTTAACATCTCTATAATCGTTATTCGATAGATGAGTGTTAATATTTAATTCTTCGCGGTTCTCAAAATAATAACCGGTTGTATCGGAATTTGAATTGAAATTACAAATTTCTGAAGCCTTTTCCAATTTTACGCTCGCTACTTTCCAATTTTCGATATTTTCGTTAATCAATTCATCGCTTATGTCGAAAATATTATTTTCCTCCAGATCATATACTGCCTTATCTAACGGAATTACTTTATCTACCTTATCTAACGGAATTTTTACGATTTTAATTTCTTTTGACGTCTTCACCACCATCACATCGTCTCTATGTAGAAGACTATTACCTATCATGATCTCGTCGGTTTGGTCTTCGTCCTTGACTATAACAGCGGCGCCGGTCAATTTTAAGGAATCAATTTCAATTTCTACCTCGCAAGATCCTAAGGATTTAGAATAACCCTTACCAAACCCACGTAAAACTTGTTGTCGGTTATTCCATTGTAGTCCTAACCTAACTCCCAAACTTTCGATTATCGTTACGCAGTCAGACCCCAAGTCGATGAAAGCTTTAGCTTCAACTCCGTTTACTTTTATCGATTTATAATAAATATTATCTTTAATTTCGATTTTCTTTACGTTCGATGTTTTATTGGGACACGAAATTTCGTAGTGTCCTTGTTTTCTACAAAATGAACAGGTGACAATTTTACAAAATTTTGCAATGTGGTCTTCAGCACCACACTTATAGCAACGACGTTGATTGGCATTTTCAAAATTTTTAGAATTTGGAATAAACTTTTTTACCTCTGGAGATCCTTTATTGAAACAAAATTTATTTTCATTCGCATTATTCACTGATTCATACAATTTAACCCTATCTAACAAGTCACGAACCGATTGGAAATTCTGACAGGCCAATACACACTTTAATCTTTCATCTTGTTCGCGAAGTCCTAATAACACATATTTAATTATAACTGCGTCTGTCAAATCTATGTCACTTGCAATTGACCGAATTGCGTAAATATATTCCACCATACTTTCCTTTGACAATTTTTTTCTATTAGCTAACCTCAAATGAACGTCAGCTTCATCTCTCCTTTTGTCAAACTCATAAATTACACCCGATCGAAAAGTTTCCCAATTGTATATTTTACACGCAACCGACTCATACCACAATTTAGATATTCCTTTTAATCGTCTTACAGCGGCAAACAATATTATTGCATCACTCAAATTATATGTGCATTGTAGTTGTTCGATGATTTGCACCCAACGTCTTACAGATACGCACTCGAAATTCTCAGGGTCAAATTCGCAAATCATTTCTGAAATGTCACGCGGTGAAAAATTATTATTCGGAATGCTCCCATAGAATTTATTTTTATTTATCTCACACCGAGGTTCACAATTCACACGAGGCGCTCGAGCGTCTCCACTAAACACAAAACCATCACCATAAATACCATTATTATTAATACCATTACAAACCTGTTGAACTCCCGACGGCGCTTGGTACAAAATATTTGGTACACCATACTGCATGTGACTTTGTCTTGTCGAATAAAATTGTTGTGCAGGAACTTGTACATAAGGTATATTTTGGTGTTGACTGTAAGTTGATTGTTGATGATTTTGAGTGAAAACATGTTTGTTCGTGTTTTCATAATTATCCATTAATGGCGGTGTATAATGTGATGAACTGGGCGATGGCGGCATGCTGCTATACTCACATCTGGATGATGCTTTTGACATTATTGTTTATAATGTGAAACAAACAAAACAATTATTAATATCCTATATCGATGACTCCAACTTTACGATGCACTTCCACGTTGTTTTTCTTTACGTTTTTCGATGGTTACTTTTGTTTTGAAAACACATGTATGCGTTGTTTTAATATAAGTACATCTATATATGTACATATATTTATATATATATCCCACTTCTGAAATATAATCGCAACTTTGATTATTAATTTTAATAACTTTAATGCGGTTTGTCAGGATGAAATTAAAGTAAATAAAACTATTTAAAATATACTTTCGACGATTCAGTTTATTATACATGTGTTTTCTCTTCGATGTCAAAAACAAAAGTAACAAATGGCTACTCTAATGAAAAAAGTATATCTACTCTAATGCGTTCATCTCTTTCATACTTTACGTTAAAACAATTATGAACAAAATTATAAGAGATGGCGCGGAACTAATAGAAAAATATAATTTCATTCATGTGTTCGTTTTATATGTTATATAAGATAAAATTATATTTCATTTTGTTAGAAAAAAAAATGATAACAAAGAATTTTCATAACGACAAAGCAAAATTATCGACGACAAGAAGAATTGCCGACAGTAAAAACAAAGCCTACTGTTTAAATACCATAGTTTGTATGAATGAAAAATAAAATATCTGACAGCAAAAAAAAATTATCAGTGTAATGTCCTAAAACCAATAAAATTTCAAATAAACAGTTGAAAAAGAAATAAAATGTAATATCGGTTCCTTCCCCAGCGATTCCCGATTGAGAAGATCTCTTACTAAAAAAAGCTTTATATTAACATAAACTGGCCAGATGTCCCACGCTGCGTGGAAATGTCCAACAGAAACATCTTCCCTGAGTATATATACGAGAGATCGAAAGTTTATTAGGAAAAATAAAATACAAAATATTTTACTTAAAAAAACTCAGTTTTCCATATTAATTCATAAACATCTAAATTTACAAATCAGAGTTTATAATTTTATTCTATTCTAGCACTCACTTCAATCCTTTTAACATAATATTCAAAAATTTAAAATGTTTATAATTTGAATATCGTTCTTACTCGTAAGAGCAAAATTTTTGTTTTTTCGATTTCACTCCTTTGGAGTAGATTTTATTTTCCTTTTCTTTCATTTGATTTGCAACAGAAGAAAATTAGTACCTTTTCGCTGTCCTTTTTATTCATTTTTCTAACAATACATGCATGATTGAACAAAGCATTCATAAAAATTATTTATTTTTTACGTTGGAAAGCATCAAATTTGAAGCAAAAAGGTCTAAGGTTTGAGTTTATTTTAATTTAGGAGCAAGAACGACATTTTATTATTTTCACTTCTGTATTTGGGAGTGTTATATTTTTTTAAGTTACGCGGTCTGCAAGGACGGAGAAAATGAGTGATATAAGGAGTGTTTCAAACTCTGTTTAAAACACACTTTAACTAAGTCGAAAGTAAAATTGTAATTTTCTAATTATTATAATTTTTTTCTTAATAAATAACAAACGCATAAAAACTTGATAAATATTATAGATTTGTAAAAGATAGAACGAGAGGTATGATGCATACAGAACACAGAAAGGATATTAATTATTTAGTAAAATTAAAATAATTGTTTCAGTTGTTTTGCAGTCTTTACTTGTGTAACAATAGTTTTGTGTTACTATAAAAGATTAATTGATACTAATTTAAATTATATTCAAAAAGTTCTGCAAAGTGCAAACCATGACGGATAGAAAACGTTTATGTAAATTTTCATACGATATTGAATTGGACGATCCTTTATTAAAAAATCAAAATATAAAGACGCAAATGTTTATTCCACAATCAGTAAGTGGATTTCCAAATTAACAGTGGACGTTATGACATCAAAAGACATATAGATACAGATGAACATAAAAACGTTGATATAAGCCGCAAGCTCCAGTACCATGAAACCGTTTTTTAACGATATTGATATTTTTTAAATCGTTAGAAAAACTGAAAGAACTATTGCTCTTGCAGAACCCGTTTTCTCCTCCCATACGATTAACCACAACCAAAGCTTTTGATCGATGGATTGCACATCTAAGATTGGATTCGCAGACCATATTCTAAATAAAACAAAAAGAACTGCTGCTAATTTAATTCCAATTGATGTAAATGGCAGGGTTAAAAACATTCATGGCCCAATAATTTTCATTCCGTGATCTCAAAATACGGATTCAGTTGAATGATTAAAAAGAAAAAAATTCTAAAACAACATATCTTATCCTGTTCATATTACAAAAAATCAATGCACATACCAACACAAAAATCAAAAACTGCAATTTCACATTTAATAAATTCTGAACAACAGCAAACTCATTTACATTGCATACTTTGATAAAAGTTTCATATTCTCTCTTTTGATATGATGTTTGTATGATCTAATTTCTATTACTGAGGTAGATTAAAAATAAAATAATAAATTAATTTACGGAGTTTCTTTGGGTGGTTTTGATTTTTAACTTCCCGATATGGGAAGTTATTGGTTTTACTTTTTTATTTTAATATGGAGTAAAAATCGTCATACGATAATAAGTTTTTATGGAGTTGTTTTTTAGATGGTTTTGATTCTTAATTTAGGATATTAGGAAGAAATCGAAATAGGGCCTATCGACTATCGTTACAGTTCAAATCACCGAAAAACCGCAATTTGTTAAAGGTTATTCTGCAAACCTCTTTCATCATCAAACTTCATTTATTTCGTCCATTCTCAAATGAATTGATAGGCGGCCGGTATTTCTAAACCATAAACAAATTTCTTAATATGAACTCCGTACACTGGTCTCGGCGTATTCAAATATATTATTAAAGCCATGATTTCATCGCATTCATAAAGTAGCAAAAGGGGTACACTCTCAACTAATGTATTCATCAACCCATGGATCCTATAGTAAATTCAATTTCCTTTCTTTTACGCTAAAAAAACATGAATATTGGTGCAGTTTGCACCAAGTTATTCAAGATTTCCCAAAAAAAGCTAAGGATAGTGATGCACGGACTATCCGGATACTACCCGATACCCGGTTTAATTTTGAAATACCCGGTTTTTACCTGGAACCGTCAATTTTTCCATTATCCGCTTCCGGGTTAAAATAAAATAAAAATTCTAAAATGTGTAAATTAAATTTATTCTTCTAAAATAACATAATAATATAAGACAAACGTAAATAAAATCGTAAAAAAAAATTAATACGTAATTCACTGTAACTGGGAATCGCCCATAGTGACCTAAATTCGGCCAACAAAATAACCACAACAAATTATTTCATAGTTTAATTTATTGATTCAATTGTGAAACAAATAATTCGAAAAAACAAAATAATCGAATAAAAAACACACCTTCTCGTTCTTCTCCTTTATGCTAAAAAAATCCAAATTCTCAAATCCAAAAAAATGTGTTTTGGCACATCTCCTACTCAAGACATTTCCAAAGATATATTTATTGTCCCATATAGATGGATTTTAGTAAGCAAACAGTAAATGGTGTCCTTAACCATTCACAATAAGAGTTTTGGTTTTGTGATTGGAACATAATAAAATTCACAGTTCATAGTACGCATGTTAAAACTAGTATAACCACCTTTGCTGAACATTTCGCCCGAAACATTTATGAGATGTATTCCAACCCTGCTGCTATTTAGAGAGAACTTTTTGAGAGGACCAATAAATTTTTAAAATTTTTTCAATTTATATTAGTGTAATCGTTTTGAAATAAACGAACATTTTCTACAGCGGGATAGTTTTTAAAGCAAATGGATGGAACATTTCTGAAGTTCTTGTTTAGCAATTATTCTGCGCACACAATGGTAGGATACTTTAATTTTTCTTGAAGACGCATCATAAAAGTTGTATTTATAGTATATGGACAGTAGTCGTCAGTATAGTCCTTGTTTGATCCATGAGGCTTAATAGGAAAGTTTTAGGATGTTGTGTATTGTTTTAGAATGTTACTACATCCGTTATAAAAGATATAATTTAGTTTTGGTTGAATTTTAACTGAACAAAACTACCCTCCATTTATTCATAAATCGTTGTAGGTCTTCATTGATAGAATTGATTAATAAATTTCTGTCGCGATCGAAGCTTAGGAGAAATTCTTAAGAGGAAGGAACATGAAGTTGAGAAACTGCAACATAATTATGAACCCGTTAGACAGTAAGATCATCTATGTATGTACTATGAGTTATGACATAAGATTTTAATTCTATAAGATCTATAAGATTGTCGATCTATAAGATTGTAAATTTTGAAGATTTATCGCATGGCAATAATAAGTATTAAATTTTGTCTCATCCGGAGAGATTGTTGTCAAACACAGAAGTTACTACGCCTATAAATCGGATACTCCAGGTCGAGCCCGACGAGGTGGTCATTCTTTTTAAAACCCAGCTTAAAGTTTTTCAATTAAAATACGAAATTTGTCTCCTGTCTCGTCATATTGAAATTTTTGAAATTCATTTAAATTCAATTCATAAATATTTATTCTATAAATTTTATTGTAAAACAGCACACATTCTGATTGTATTTCGCTTTTCATACTTTAAAGTAATTAAAATTGCTATCGGTTTGTTTGTAAATCAGAACTAAATTCAATCGAATACCCGAAGTTCTCGGCCGGGCTTTATGAAATATAAGCCTGGTACCCGTTACCCATCACTTGCATCACTTGCTAAGGATAATTTAAATTCTGCAACATAATTAATTTATATATGACTTGTTTGTTATACAGATCTTTGAATCAAAACTGCGAGTTTTCCTTATGTTAACCAACCTTTCTATTAGATAGAGGCAATTGTCGTTACAGTCCTGAAATCGAAATTCAGTCCTGAAATCAAAAGAGCTAACCTAAAAAATTGAATATGATATTCGTGTTCAGCAGGTCGAATCCATAAAAAAAGATAGTATCTGTTGCAATGGGATGTATTCTAATCTAAATATTGCAATATTTTGCGCACTCCTTTATTCTGTAGTATTATGATGCTCCCATTAATGATTAAATCATGTTCTGGTGACAGTTACACCGGACTACTTTCGAGCATTTTTTTGTTTTTAGGTTGCTGTTTGATGCGTCTGGTATCTATCATATTATGATACTCCTTTCTTACACAGGTGATCTCGAAACGTATTTGATGTTTGTTTTGTTTTTGCAATCCAAATAATTGAAGTGGCCAAAAGACTATTCTAGACAAGCGTAGCTTAGGTTGCTCAAGTTATCAACAACAATTAGGTGGACGTAGTCAGTTGTGAAGAAGAAACTGAACCTTGCTAGAAAATAATAGGTATAATGGGATCACTTCATCCTTGACGGGGTTTACCAGTTGAACATAGAATATAGAATCTGACAAATAAAATACAGGCTCATTATTCAACAACCAACGAAGAAAATTATTTTTATCTTAAAACTCTTTCTCGCTATTTATGATATTTTTTAAGATTACTATTAACCGCCGTTATAACAATCCTCTACGAATAACGCATCTTTTTAGTTGCTTTTATACACAAAAAGATTGTTTTCATTTTAAGGTTTTTAGTTATTCCACATTAAAATGGGGACGCAGGATTCTGGTACTTCCATATATTACATACAAAAAAACTTATCAACTCATCCAAATCTCTGTTTTTTAATCTATTTAATCCTGTTGTATTCCGTTCTTCAATAATCACGTGATCGTGTGTGTATGTATATCTTTTGGTTTTTTAACAAATAAAAAAAATGTATTTTTATATATAAAAGATAAAATCGTGAAAAATAAAGATTTTTTGTTGTTTTTTTTTAAACTGGACTTATTCAATGCAATCGCATCGGAACACATGAAAGAGAAGGAAGAATAAGAAGAAAATAAGAAAAACAAGTAAAAAACGAAAAATAATAAGAAGAATGTATTTGATGGAAAAATAAAAAATGAAAAAAAAATTTTTTTTTTGTTTTCTTAAAGAAAACAAAAAACCAAGCAGAGCAGAATGATCATGCAATCGGTGAATTCATTTTTTAACAGAGCGAACAGCTTTTTTTTTACACATTTTAGTAATTTTTTTTATAAATTTGTTGTTTGTCAACTCTTTGTTATTTTTTTTATTTTATTTTGTTAAAAAGTTCGCATTTATTTTCTTTAGAAACATAAAAAATTTATACACATTCTCCTGCAAACATAAAACAGAAAGGAACATCTAAACTCAAAGGTATGTCTATCTATGTATTATGTTAAACAATTTCTTTATATAACATAAGGTAAAGAAAAATCCTGAGCCATGTGTTATTTTGTAGGGTTTTAATATTTAGGGTCTTTAGAGTGGTAAGAAATATTTGGAAAAAGATTGACCAAGTGCGAGTATAACTCTTTCGTATGAGGGTAACTTATTGCCGAAGATGTTTATTATCATAGGTATGTATTTCAATTGATTGCTCATAAATTTTTTTTAAAATAGCTTTTAAAGTTAGAAAACAGCTTGGTACGAAACGGTACATTTAGAGTTAGAAACAATTTGGTACGAAACGGTGCATAACGGAGACAGTCAAGTAGCAGTCTAAATAAAAACTGTCTAAAACCTGTTGTTTTGGGAGGTCTTTAAGGGCATCTATGTGCTGTTATGGAACATATTGTAATCCATATTACGCAAAACACATTAAAAAAAATTAGAAGTATGATGCATATTATACATAATTTCATCTGAGTAATGTTGATATCGATTTTAAAACAAACTACGGTGTTGTATAGGAAACCAAGTTTTTATTTCAAATTTCGATCACACAGTTCGTATATCATGCTTTTGAACTAAATTCAAAAGGGTGAAGATGGGCAGATATATAATGTCTTAATGTTGACATCCATATGCCATATAGGGACGAATGTGGCACTAATAAATGTCGAGTAGTTAATATGGGTGGAATATTTTTTAAATCAATTATGGCGGGATATTTTTCAAGTCGATAACAAGATTTTAATCACACTTCCAAGAATGCTATGTAAAACTTTTTACTTCACCACAATTTTAAATGGTGTGAAGTAATGCAATCTATCGTGAAAAAAAAATCTTATATACCCCAAATTTTGTTTTTTCTTTTGTTTTGGACCATCCTCTATCTACATAGCCAATAAAAATTTTGGTGTACGTCTGTGTGTGGGTGGGTGGGTGGACTTTTTGCATAGGATCTTGATGAAACTTTCGCAAATGATACAGGTTCACTTAAAAATGGAAGATCTGGATTCATTTTATATTTGGACAAAATGGCGGAGGGGTCTCCCAAACACCTCTAAGTTTAAATCTTGAATAACTTCTAATCCCGGACTATGATCTTACTGAAACCCAGTATATAAGATTTTAGTACAGTTTCCAATATTTCTGCAAACTTCCGGTTAAAAAGTTTTTTTTCCAGGTGTTTATCCCTACTGTAGCCTACAATTACCGATCAATTTTCATAAAACGTTGGTAAAAGCTTTCAAGTAACATGAGAAAGATTTCATCAGCTTTTGGAGTACATTGGATAAAGGGTTTGGTTTTTTCCATAATGTTTTTATGTTTGTTGGGAGCATAAAACATTCGTTCGTGAATGAATTTTGATGACACTTTGGAAAAAGATGCAATATGACAAGGAACTGATCAGTTATTAAGCGATAGTGAACCAAATGGTACCTGATAATCGAAGTGAATGCAACTGGTACATGAGTATTTAGTACGGTTCATAATAGTTTTGCATCCCAACTTCCGGTTTTTCACTTCCGGTAAAAATTTTTTTTGTACTTTTTTGAAGTTTTTTCTGTGTCTTTATGCACACTACAGCCTACAATAATGAAGTGATTATGATGAAACTTATGAAAAAGGTTCCAATTAGTGTTAGAAGATAGTTATCATCTTTTGGGACACATTGATCAAAGTGGCGGAGGGTCTACCATACAACTGCTGACTTTTCACACTTTGTTTTTAAAGTTTGTTGGGAGCATACAGACTTCATTCATTTATTTATTTTAATGACACTTTGAAAACAGATGGAGACTTAAATAATAAAGAACTGATTAGTTTTCGGACAATATTGGAATAAGTGATGGGGGTCCTCCCGAACACCTGTTTACTGTGTCACCATTTTTTCAATGTTTGTTGGGAGCACACAGCATTTGTTCGTGAACGAATTTTGATGACACTTTGGAAAAAGATGCAAACATTTATGGCAAGGAACTGATTAGTTTTTGAACGATAGTGAACAAAGTGGTGGGGGGTGTCCCATACACCTGTTTTTTTGAAAGCTCAATAAAATCTGTACCTGATAATCGAATTGGATGAAACTTGGTACATGAGCATTTAGTACGGTTCACAACAGTTCTGCATCCCAACTCCCGGTTTTTCACTTCCGGTAAAAATTTTTTTTTTGTAAATTTTCAATTTTTTTCTGTGTTTATACACACTACAGCCTACAATAATGAAGTGTTTATGATAAAACTTATGGAGAAGATTTCAATTAGTGTGGTAAGATAATTACCATATTTTGGGACACATTGATCAAAGTGGCGGGGTTCTACCATACAACTGCTGACTTTTCACATTTTGTTTTTAAAGTTTGTTGGTAGCATGCAGACTTCATTTATTAATCAATTTGAATGACACTTTGGAAAATGATGGAGACTTAAATGACAAAGAACTGATTAGTTTTTGGACAATATTGGGATAAGTAGTGCGAGGCCTCCCGAACATCTGTTTACTGTGTCACCATTTTCTCAATTTTTGTTGGGAGCACACAGCATTCGTTCGTGAACGAATTTTAATGACACTGTGGAAAAAGATGCAAATATGTATGGCAAGGAACTGATTAGTTTTTGAGCGATAGTGAACAAAGTGGTGGGGGTGTCCCATACATACCTGTCTTTTTTTTGAAAGCTCAATAACATCTGTACATGATAATCGAATTGGATGGATCTTGGTACATGAGCATTTAGTACGGTTCACAACAGTTCTGCATCCCAACTCCCGGTTTTTCACTTCCGGTAAAAATTTTTTTTTGTAAATTTTCAATTTTTTTGTGTTTATACACACTACAGCCTACAATAATGAAGTGTTTATGATAAAACTTATGGAGAAGATTTCAATTAGTGTGGTAAGATAATTACCATATTTTGGGACACATTGATCAAAGTGGCGGGGTTCTACCATACAACTGCTGACTTTTCACACTTTGTTTTTAAAGTTTGTTCGTAGCATACAGACTTCATTTATTAATCAATTTTAATGACACTTTGAAAACAGATGGAGACTTAAATGACAAAGAACTGATTAGTTTTTGGACAATACTGGGATAAGTAGTGCGGGGCCTCGCGAACATCTGTTTACTGTGTTACCATTTTTTCAATGTTTGTTGGGAGCACACAGCATTCGTTCGTGAACGAATTTTAATGACACTGTGGAAAAAGATGCAAATATGTATGGCAAGGAACTGATTAGTTTTTGAGCAATAGTGAACAAAGTGGTGGAGGTGTCCCATACATACCTGTCTTTTTTTGAAAGCTCAATAACATCTGTACATGATAATCGAATTGGATGGATCTTGGTACATGAGCATTTAGTACGGTTCACAACAGTACTGCATCCCAACTTCCGGTTTTTCACTTCCGGTAAAAATTTTTTTTTGCAGTGTGTTTATGCACACTACAGCCTACAATAATGAAGTGATTATGATGAAACTTATGGAAAAGGTTCCATTTAGTGTGAAAAGATAATTATTATCTTTTGGGACACATTGATCAAAGTGGCGGGGGGTCTACCATACAACTGCTGACTTTTCACACTTTATTTTTAAAGTTTGTTGGGAGCATACAGACTTCATTTATTAATCAATTTTAATGACACTTTGAAAAAAGATAAAGACTTAAATGACAAAGAACTGATTAGTTTTTGGACAATATTGTGATAAGTGGTGGGGGACCTCTCGTACACCTGTTTATTGTTTCAATGTTTGTTGGAAGCATACAACATTCGTTCGTTAAGTAGTTTTGATGAAACATCGCAAAAAGATGCAAGTATGTATGGCAAGGAACGGATTAGTTTTTTTAGCGATAGTAAACAAAGTGGTAGGGGATCCTCCGAGCACATGTTATTATGGAAGCTCAATAACATCTGTACCTGATAATCGAACTGGATGAATCTTGGTACATAAACATTTAGTACGGTTCACAACAGTTCTGCATCCTAACTTCCGGTTTGTCACTTCCGGTTAATTTTTTTTTTTACTTTTTCTCGTACAACAGAATTTATGTTTGTTGGGATACTTCTGCTTTCCTTAATATTTTTATAGTTAGAACTACGAAGTCTCTATAACATTGGTTAGCTTTTCATTAAATTATTGGATGGATATTAGCTCATTGTATATCTAAAACACTATGTTTCCAGAGCTGTGGTGAAGTCAGCCTATGCATCAGCGTCGCAATATTTTTTATATTATTTTCGGTATGAATATTTGAATTATTTAAGTTTATATAATGAAAACGACTCGCCAATTTAAAATGAAACCTTTGTTATATTGTATTTTAATTGTTATTATTTTCATAACAGAAAAAAATAAAACAAAATAAATAAAACATAATATAAAATAAAAATGTTACTATCGGAAAAAAGGGAGTATTTTGGGTTTATGCTTGATAGTTAACAAGCTTCAGTGGATATAGAAATAAACTGAAATTTTCACTTCGAATTGTTTACTTTTACTATATATAGTAGTGACCGCAAGTGAAAGAAGATAAGTGTGCCCGAAAAATTATTTCTGTAATAATCGCTCTTTTTGTGTGCCAAATGAACACTGTCAAAATTTTATGACTCCGTATATTTGCATATGTTTCGACATGAAATAATGATTTAAGGATTTTCTATGAATACATTATGAATGAATTAACTTTTGCAGAAGCAAGTCGATTTTACTTGAACTAGCTAATCTCACCCGTTACACCAGAGCAACCAAATTGACTCATCCTTTTGCCGTTCGATTGACAAGATGTAGAACTGCCGCTTTCAATGCGTGATTTTTTTTTAACAGAGTCTCGCATCTTTGGAATGCCGTACCAACGTGAGTTTTGCCTGACAATTTAAATCCGCAGAATTTAAAATCAGCATTCATAAATTTCTTAAAGAAATTGAATTTATAATCTCAAACCTTATTCGACATAGTATCTTCAGTTATTCAGGGACGTTATTCGTTAATTATAATTTATTGTAATTAACACTAAAACAGTCTAGGTAGCTTTCCATAAACAAAGCACGAGATTTTAGATGACGGAATCGGAATGTTAAACAGTGCCTGTCTTAACAAAAAAACTTATCATGAATGAGATGAATAGTTTTGGGATATCGTCAACCTTTTCTGGCGTTAACCTTTTTAGGCGAAAAAAATGTTTTCCTTGATTTATCTCATTGCAAATGATATTTTTTGAGTGTTTTGTGAAATGTATTCACTTTATGTATTCATTCCTTAATTCTTATCTTAATAATTTTTTAACTCTTAGAAAAGTTCCAAGATAGCTAAATAAAAAAATTAAAATTTCAGCGTTTTTGTTTAGAGATTTTCACTTCAAAATTGTCAAACCAAAATTGTTTTCGATGTTTGGAGTCGATGATTTTGCTGTTTCCTATGGCTACTAAGCTAAATTTAAGGATTGCTTCAATAGCTATATTCAGTGCAGTGAGATTAGTGCGAATAACATCTCCATAGGTCTTATCTCTTATGATAAGAACTAACTCTGTGAAAATTCTTTGGTAGAAGCACGGCTAATTTTATTGTTTCTCGTCTGGGTTTTGACTATCACGTTGAATCCAAAAATAATGTACTGCAAAATAATTTCACCCCCAGCAACAATAAATCAACAACATCAAATCAGGATCAGAAATAATTTTGAAACAAGCTCTAAATGTATTTCTTACAACAAAATTTTTCTGTTGAAATTCAAGTCAATTCAATTCAATTCAATAATATGCTGGAATAAATATTATCAAAACGGCTATTGCCGTACTTATTTTTAAATATGGGTAGAGATTGGGACGGAGTCAATACGAATATTTTCTAACTCCACAACTAAATTTTTGATTTTTCACACCAACTATCATGAAATTCTAAAACGTTAATGCGAAATATTGAAATCTTTAATTTAATTTAAAAGTTGATAATTCAACAACTTTGCAACAATATAATATTTTAAGAAAATATATAATTTCCATTTTGATTTAAAAAACACAGATTTAAAGGTAAATTTAAACGGATTTTTCACAAAACTCAAAAGGTTTGCCGTGCCAAGCGAAATTGTTAAACAAGCCAAGTTTGCCACACGTACCCCGTTTTTGTGATCACTGCTACATAGAATTTCTTTCAAAACCTGTTCACCAAACATTCAACCTGGTCAGCTTTTTTTACTTTTTCATATTATCATAATTATTATTTTTATGTTTATAAGGTCCTGTAATGCTTAAACCAAGAGCGTCTAGTATCTGCAAGTGCCTCATCTGTTTTAATTTGAAGATTTTTATCAATGTGTTTGGTGTAAATGAAACTATGAAATCATTTTTTTTGGTATGACAATCATCCCATATATGTAGTGCTTTTCTATTTCCAGTCACATTGAATAATTATAAATATATGTTGGACGAGCAGATGGGTAAATAAGTTTTTAGTAAAACAAAACCTTTACAAAGAGAATAATTGAGCCCGATTATACTGAGATGAACGCAGATTGCATATAACGTCATGGCATGTCATCAAGTCAACTTTCATCTCATTTATTAAGTTTTGTTCTCCTTAAATTAGTAAACAAAATAGTAAAATATTAATATTTTTTTAAATTTAAATTTCAAATTACTACATATATTTTAAATACATGCAATATTTGAAATTTGAACAAAAGATTTGCCCAAAACTTATAAAACAAATATATGTGTAGGTATCTTTATACCGAAAACACGAACTAGTCAAGACGTATACAGGTTCTCAAACACCCTATAATATTGTAAAGAAATAAAACAAAAATAATGTTTACGAAAAAATTCTTACCAAACATGCATGCTATGCTATGCCTCTACTCGTTACTCAATAGAAACAAAAAAGCTCAACAAAACAACTGACTTTCGCATACATGTTCAAGGAATATATTATTTTTTGAAAATATAAAAATAAAAAACAATGAGGAAGAATGTAAATGTTGAAAGCGTTGAAAACAGTATCTCTCAGAAAGTTTTTTATACGTTATAACTACTTTAAAAAATTGAAAAGATTTTTTTAGTTTTTCTGCCAGTTGAATTAACATTTGATTGATTGGTACCCAGTGAACACAAGACGTAAATATGACATCACACGAACGTCATATATATGTGATGTAGTTGTTACGTAAATTTGACATAAAACTGACACTCGTCATGACTATATCCTGGTATCATTTATATGATGCTTTTATGACATCACACTGATCTTAAATTTGACTTTGATATGATGTCATAATTTGGACTTAAATATGACCTTATTATGATTTTGTTAAATTTCACTAGAGGTATATCCATTTTAATTGTATATAGTTTGAAAAATTTTGCGTATAGCTAGTTATTGCTTCCTAGCAGGTTCTACAACAGTAGGTAAGTTGTGACCAATGAATGACGGACGGGTAAGTATTTTTGTTTAATTGTTATTAAATTTGTTTTTTAAGTAAAAAAAAAATATGTCACAAAAAAATTTATATAACTATGATATCAACCTTATATCATAACAACGTCACGAATATCTCCACAGACATCACATTTATGTCATAGTTATATCATTATTGTTATGTCATGTTCAATTACGTAAACAAGTGGGAAATAATGATATACATATGACTTATATATGACCCAGATCTTACATAAGATGTGACTTAGCGTGATGTCATTTTGATATCACAATGACGTAAATGTGTTTTCTGGGTAGTAGTTTTGTTTTCTGTTCGATTTGTATGCTCTAAATTTGGAAGTAAAAATAAAATTGTTTCTGGTAAAATTTGCTTTAGTTTGCAATTTACCATATTGTAATAGATAATTTTATTTATCCACGACTACTAAAGAATATATGCTTTCCATGCGTATGTCTTCCATTGTAATTGTATTCATTCCACAACTAGTGAATTTGATTAAAATTCTTTAACAGTTCCATAGTTTATTAAATATTCCCTTAACAAATCAAACAACAAACTTGTTTTGTTTTTCGCTATCTTTGATGTATTTATTTCAATATGGCGATACAAATTTTTGCATGAAAACTGGAAATTAAATGAAATATTTTACAGTCGTGGATATAATAGCATCTTGTATTATTAGGATGATGGGATGATGGCAATTATTTAGGATGATGGCAATTCTTCACTCGGATGATTCCCTCCACTCGCTACGCTTGTTTCGGGAAACTTCATCCTCGTGAAGAATTGCCTTCATTCTAAGCTCATACAAGAATCTACTATTCTTTTAATAATGAAAACACTCTTGTAGGTGTTCAAATAATCATTCGGAAGTGCGTTCGGGAGCATACGAAACACTTGTCCAACATTTAACAAAATATCTCGAGAAATATAAAAACTACTCACGACTAACGATCGATGAGCACAACGAGTTACTAAACAGTGTTTCGCCGCTTTTTAAAAAAAATAGTATTCGAAAAAGCATATTACCCGGACTTAGATTGATGCTCACATTAAGGTAAAATAAACTTGAATGTATTATTTAAAATTGCTTATGCTATATTTATTTTATAGATACCTTGCTGTAGGAGATTCAATGATAAGCTTGTCTTATCAGTTTAGAGTAGGGGCATCAACAGTGTCTAAAATAATACATGAGGTTTGTGAAGCAATTTGGACAGCATTAAAACAACAGTATTTAAACTATCCGACTGAATCACAGTGTCATGCAATTGCAAAATTTTTTTATAGCAAATGGAATTTCCTTAATTGTTTGGGATGTATAGATGGCAAGCATGTTAGCATACAATGTCCGAAGAAATCGGGAACATTATTTTACAACTATAAAAAATCTTTTAGCATAGTTTTAATGGCTGTATGTGATGCTAACTTGCGGTTCATATTTGTGGACATTGGAGCCTATGGTTCAAATCACGATGGTGGTGTATTTCGAAAATCCGCATTTGGAAAAAAAAATTTCGGAATTAATTCAATTTTCCGGCTCCGCAGGCTTTTCCAAAAAGCAAAAATGGAAAAAAGTTTGCATTCTTTTTTATTGGAGATGCCGCTTTCCAATAGCATAAAAATATGATGACTCCTTATGGTGGCACAGGATTAGCTAAAGCAAAAAAAAATTTCAATTATCGGTTATCCAGAGCGAGGAACTGTATCGAAATAGCTTTTGGTGTTTTAGTTGCTCGTTTTAACATTCTATATTCAAAAATTCACGCATCAGCAAAATCAGTAGACAGCATAATAAAAGCTATTGTGATACTACACAATTTTATCATAGATAAACGACAGCAAAAAACACTTACACCAGGAGCGAATCGCAACTGCACCCTTGTATTGAATAAAAGCAATGGCCTGCGCAATTCCACACGGGAAAATTTAGTAACGCAGGACGAGAAAGCAAATTATTTTCTTACTGAAGATGTACTTAGTTGTCAATTAAAATCTATTAATATCGCAAAATAAAATAATAATGTTCAAAAATATAGTTGTTTTTAAAAACTGTTTTATTTCCATCTAAACAGATTTAACATTAATCTGATGACTCCTCTTCGTATAAAACGGTAGTCAGCTTTAATATTTTATGAAGTCTTCGTTTTTTTTGAAGTTGTGCGACGAAGAACGCTGGCACAAAGGTTTGAAAAATGCTCTACTTCTGGATATATATTACTTTCTTTTATAATATTGATGGCTTCAATGATCTTACGTTCAATATTGTTTTCGGTTTTCAATTTTTTGCAGCAGGTTTTTCCTGTGTTGAGAGCCCAGCCTTCGGAGTACTTTCATCCATATTTGATAGAACATATTCAAATAGTTCTTCATCGCTATTAAAAACAGATTCTTCATCTTTGTTATTGTTGCTGCTGAAGCCAAGATCATATGTGTCATTACAATCGTTTTCGCTCTCAAGGTTAATATTGATTTCTTCTTCTTCTACGGTACATACGTTACCGAACGTTCTACAATAACACAGAAAAGAAAAGCAAGGCTTAATTGCAAGTTCTTAAGTTAAGAATAAATAAACTTACTTTTGTTTGGAAATATAATGTCGAAGAAGGCTCAACTCATTTGAAAATTTTATTGGTTTTTTTTATAAAGCCCGATCCAATGTTTTTTCTTGATTGATGACCTTTGTAAAATCATTTCTTAAACTACGCCCTTTTTTCATGCACTCCTTAGGTCCCAAAACTTTCCCAATATCTTCCCACGCGTTTTCTACTGCACTTCTGTTACGATATAGTTTACATGATTTATCGTATCAATAAATGTATCCGTGAACACACTCTATTAATTTAGCTTCCATTTTTATACTTTTTCAATTGTGTTAACAGAAAACATTTGATTTTTACGATTTCATATATATACCATGCCAAATTGATCAGCAAGCTCGTTGCGTATGGTTTTCATCCAAATGTTGTGAAGCTGATTCAAAATTTTCTATCCAACCGATACATTTCGGTCTCCTTAGATGGATTTTCTTCTGAGTTTAAACTAATTAACGCTGGTGTACCTCCCCAACCCTATTTTTTATTTATATCAACGAATTGTTGACCAGCGACCCAATAAATAGTTTTGCAGACGATAGTACTCTGCACAAGTCGTTAGAGCCCGGAGAGACGCTGCCATAAACGTGAATAAAGAACTAAAAAATGTCACCGATTGGGGTGACCAAAACCGGGTCAATTTCAACTCTACTAAAACACACAGCTGTTGATTGTTTCCATATCAAATACCGAGTTTCCCAAAGATATTTTATTCAGTATGTGTGATGAACCAATAGGTAAATGTAAATACCGAATGTAAATAATTTCTTTATAACTAAATCAAAAAGTGATATAAAGTGTCTTTAATATATGTTAAAACTTGAGGATTTTAGTTTGAGTGATTTAGACAATACTAATAGTGAAATATTTGGTAAAGAAAAATATTTCAAAATCGTTACAAATATGGTGGGTAAATTACGTAGAAGGTACAAATTGGATCGCCTATGAAGATCGATTAGTACAGCATTTTAAGGCTATTAAAATTGATACTGATGATAAAATGGCGACTTTTATTGCGATCATTGGAGCTGGTCTTTATGACACGTTGATGAAACTAACCGTTCCTTATTTGCCGTCGCAAAAAACTTTTGAAGAATGTTTAAAGCTGTTACGAAAACATTTTTCTGTAAAAAGAAACATTCGAACTGAAAGAGCTAAATTTCATAAAGCGAAGCAAGAAATTGGTAAATCATTGTCGGAATTCATTATTCGTTTGCAATCAATGGTATCGTCATGTGATATAGGTGGATTTTTGAATAACGACAAATATAAAGCTCATTCCGTAATAAAAAATATACTAATAGACGAAGCACTTTTGGACAAGTGAAAGATAAAAGAATTTTTCAAGTTCTTTTAACTACTAAAACTGGCGATCAAAGTTTTGAATCAGTATGTGAAATTGCGTTAAACCTAGAAATGGGTTATACAGAAACTCAACCAAGTCAATCGATTGCTGCAATATAACTAGCGGTAGTCAAGTTCATGTTAACATTGGAAGATCAAATAATAATAATTATACAAATAATAAACCAATTTACTATCAGCATGCACGTCATCGAGGTCGGTCAAACTTAAGATCGAGATTTAGTTCAAACCAATCAAATTATTGACGTACAAAAACGACATACTTCAAGAGTATGCCACAACACTTCAACCAACAATAATTTCAAGGCCATCTATAAAACATCTCATGAAAATTCACCTCTAACTTATAAACTGATCGTGGACGATCAGGAAGTGATCTTTGAAGTGGATTCTGGAGCATCTGTCACAGCAATGCTCAAAGCTGAGTACATATCTAGAAAAATTTAATCATATGAAAATTATTCCTAATTTAGAAATTTTTATAGTGTTTCAGGAGAATGCATCGAAATTGTTGGTAAATTAGAAGTCAAAGTAAAATTGAGTTGTAACGATACTGAGTTTAAAAAGATGGAAATATTTATTATAAACGCCAAAAAACCATTTAATGCATTATTAGGACGTGATTGGCTGGACATTTTAAAGCCTTATTGGAGGGAAAATTTATTTTATGAACCAGAAACAATCGTAAGTCATTTTAATTTGAATATTGTTGGTAAAGATCCCATAAGTTCTGCCTCAGATGTTGTAGAATATATAAAACAAAAATTTCCGAATATACTTAATAACAGTTTAACAAGTTCAATTAAGGGGCATGTCGCTGATATAGTATTATCAGAAGAAGCTATACCTATTTTTCATGCGCCATACTCAGTACCTTATCGCTTTAAAGAAAAGGTTGATTTAGAAATAAAGAAATAAACAGTTTAGTAGATGAAAATATATTAGTTCCGGTTAGGTATGGTCGTTATGCCAGTCTAGTAGTAGTTGTATTAAAAAAAGATGGAGAAGTCCGATTGTGTATGGATTGAAAGGTCACGATCATTCGTTTTGTAAAAACGGAACACTATCTACTCCCAAAAGTAGAGGATATTTTTGCAACCCTCACACATTGTAATTTTTTCTGTGTCGTGGATTTGACAGGAGCGTACCAGCAGCTTTTATTGAGCGAAGAATCCCAGGAGTTTCTTACAATTAATACCCACAAAGGTTTGTTTAAATATAGTCGTTTACCAGTCGGTATGTCGTCAGCCCCTTCGATTTTCCAAAGTGTGATTGATAGAATTTTAAGCGGAATTACTAGAGTTAAATGTTACCTAGATGATATTTTAATTGGAGGAGTAACTATGGAAGAATGCAACACAACACTCTTTGATGTATTAAATAGACTTAATACTCACAATGTTAGAATTAATTTAGATAAATGTAAATTTTTAGAGAAGTTTGTCGAATATGTTGGGCATGTACTATCTGGTTCTGGAGTATTCCCAAATAATTCAAAAGTCGAACCTATTGTCAAAGCTCCCGTACCAAAAATCTTAAACAGCTTCAGTCTTATTTGGGGTTATTAAGTTATTATGGCAAATTTATCCCAAACCTTTCCTCTGAACTTCATGAACTTTATTATCTATTTCGTGATGATGTTCCATTTATCTGATCTGAAGCCTCTGAGAAAGTATATCAAAGGAGCAAACAATTGATACTAAGCAATAAAGTATTGGAATTATTTGATCCAGAAAAACCATTGGTTCTAACTGCAGACGCTAGCACTTATGGTGTCGGTTGTGTTATGTCTCATATTGTAACTGGTATAGAGAAACCAGACATGTTTGCATCAAGTATCTTATCAGCAGCGGAACAGAACTACTCTCAACTACATAGAGAGACTTTGGTAAGTATTTTTGGGGTCAAACGTTTCGAAAAATATCTAATTGGCAAAGAATTCACTATTTGTACAGACCACCAAAGCTTAAAACAAAAATTTAACCCAAAAAAGGTACAACAGCAGTAGCGATTGCAAGATTACAACGTTGGGCTATCTACCTTTCCATGTTTAACTATAAAATAAAATACAAACCAGCAAGAAAAGTGGCGGATGCTGATGCTCTTTTTACGCCTTCCAGCTTAAGATACTACTAATATGGAAAATATTAAAATATGTTATTTTAATCACGCGGAAGAATTCCAATTGATTATGATGAAATAAAACAATTTAGTCAACAAGATCTTACATTTTTTTTAATAAAATGTGTTATGTAGTAGGCATTACAATATGTGTCACAACAACACATAAACACCTTTTAAGACAAAGGTCCCACAACAACATGCGTTCTAAGGATGGTAATGGACGCAAATCTTTCTTTTTTCTTTTTTTTTTATATTTTTTGTTAAATAATGGTTAACTAAACGATATATCCTATCACATATAAAATATGACATAGGCCAATATTTCATGATAGGATAGAGGAAATAAAAATAAAATAAGAGATAGAAAGCAAATTTGTTTTAAAAATTTGCAGGAACAAAACTAAAATGTCTGTTGCCAATAATCCAGCTAGTGGCATAATCCTTGATTATGTGTCGCACTATCTTCCTCAACGATTAAAGCCCAGATATAGTTATATGAAGGGTTTCTCGTTTCTTCGAGAAAGCTACAGCGTGCCACCATCAAGTATGCCATTACTAAGATTGAGGGTGCTACCGTTGACTGAATACAGTTCATCCGCTAGCACCCTTAAGATATCACCTTGGCTAGTGATATCTCAGTACTATTGCCAGTGGTATGTGATATCTCACGTTAACTCATATGCCAATAGCAGGGACTGGAGTACGCGGGGTTATCACACCCGTGGATCAAAAATAAAAAAATTAACAAATCAATAAAAGCTGATCCGTCCATGCGGATACATTAGAGCAATTATACAATTATGCGTTAAATGGTTGGCCTAAGATCATACCAGAACATTTAAAAACTTATTATTTAAAAACTTGTAACTTGAATTGAGAAGATGGATGTTTTTGTTATAATGATAGAATAATCATACCGGAAATGTTACAGAAAAGAATTTTAAAATTGCTTCATGCAAATCACTTAGGAATAATAAAAATGAAAATGGTGGCACGTTCGTACGTTTGGTGGAATACTATTGATTCTGATATAAAAAATTATGTCCAGTCTTGTGTGGAATGTCAAGGTATGCAAAATATCCCAAAAGAAGTAGTAACAACTAAGTGGTCTCCTAGTAAATACCCAATGGAAAGAGTTCATCTTGATTTTTTTTATTTTTCTGGGAAAATTTACTTGATTTTTGTGGACTCTTATTCAAAATATGTAAATGTAGTGCTTGTGAATTCAGCAAATGCTGCCATTACAATTGAAAAATTATTAATAACTATGTCTAGTTTGGGGTTATGTACAATGTTTGTAACAGATAATGGTCCTCCTTTCAATAGCTTTGAATTTAAAACATTTTGTAAGTTGCATGCAATAAAATTATTACATGCATCGCCATACCACCCTCAATCAAATGGACAAGTTGAACGTTATGTACACACTTTTAAAAATGTATTATGTGAGATTTACGTCCATCAACATCTTTGAACGTATGTTGTTGTGGGACCATGGTCTTAAAAGGTTTTTATGTGTTATTGTGACACATTTTGCAATTCCTACTACACAACACATTTTATTAAAAAAAAAATATAAATATTATCTGGTCCAGAAAGTAAATTATCAATTCAAAACCGAATTAGTAAATTTTTGTTTTTTAATCGAAACACACCAAACATGTCGACTCAAAAAACTCCTTCAGAGTTAATATTTTGTCTTTCTTTTAAGCTTGAAGAGGAAAACTGTCAGCTCTGTGATCGGTGTCCTAACAGGACATGGACATCTAAATAAACATCTTTTTACGATGGGACTTATAGATAGTCCTCTCTGTGGTTGTTGTCTTGAAGAGGAGGAGGACTCTGAGCACTTTTTGTGTGTATGCCCGGCCTTCTCTAAGGTCAGAGCTAGGATTTTTGATACTATAAAGGCCGGTACCATAAAACTGTCGCCAATACAGTCGGTCTTGGATTTCATTAACCAGACAGAAAGGTTTGTGGAATAGTTGTTATGAGGCCAAACTCGGACACGGCGCTATGGACCGAAGAGTCTGCGTGCCAGGACAAATTCCGCCTCGCGCAACCTGTCCACCCCTTTCTATCTATCTATCTAATATTTTGTCATAAACCAAAAACATTTTTGGATGTCATTCATTAGAAAGCAATTATTGAAAGTTGTAATTCTAAAGATGAAAAACATGTTAAATTTAAGTTAAATGAATCTAGTCAAAAACTGTCATGTAAAAATGAAAAACTTATGTTATGTTATATCAAAATTTAAAATATCCGATAAAGTTCTCTATCGCAATCATTTAAGATACCATATAAATTGGTTACCAGCTCGTATTTTAGAATGTGTTAGTCAAGTAACATATTTTATTAACGTCGAAAATCGAATAAGATTTGTTCATGAAAATCAGTTAAAGGAAAGCGATCTAAATGATAGCGCTCATCCGGGAATGAGACTTGATGAATTTCATTTTAATGAGCCTAAAGTTCAAACTAATCGGTCTGTAATTAATGACAGAAAATCCGTATTGCGAAAGAGAACTTGATCTCAACTCAAGAATAAATTTCTCCTCCAGGTCCACGTATTCGAAAGTCGAAAAGGAAACGAGAAGTAACAGTTAGTTTAAAATATAATAGTATGTAAGTCAATTTATGTAATTTCAATTTACGTCAATGTATGTTAATGGTTAATGTCAACACTATTTCATGCATAAAAGTAAAAAATTAAGTCAATTTTTAAGTCAAGTCAATTTATAGTAAAAGCAATTAATTTATTTAAAGTCTTTAAAGTATATTTATGCTTATAGTTTTGTTGAAGTTATTTCGTTTTTTGTCCGCTATAATTTTCAAGGCATTACTCTGAAACGTTCATTCAATAAAAATGGCAAAGGCCGTCTAGATAACTCGGCCTCCTCAATGAATGGAAAATCTGTTTTACTTGTTATCAATTACCCTACAAGTATAAGATCTTTAGTCCTTATTGAATGGAGCATTGTTATGAAGTTAAGAGTACCACATATGTTTCCATCTTAAAACCTTTGGACTATGTTTAAAATCGTGGTTTACGAATGGCAGGTGATCGAGTTTTAATTTCTACAACATCGACGCACTATTGTTGATTTACAATAACAGTCAAACTAATGAATTCTAACTATGTCAAAAAACCAGAGTGCAAAGAGTGCTTTTGTTCTAACAGTTTATAAATGTAATGATTTCCCTAAGTCAATAGTCTCGAGTTGCTTAAATTCACAAATGTTGAAACGATTGAACTTTAATAAACAAATATACGGGAATCCTGACTGGGGAATCTCTTATTCACATATCAAAAAGTATTTATAACAAAACTAATTTAAACGTTAAATACAAAAAACGAAAATAATTTAACACAGAAAAAAACATCAAAAACTATATAAATCAAAAATCAAAAGAAAGCCTACATTATAAGCAAATAGGATGATTATCTTCTGGTGATTTCATTTACAATCTACATGTGAAACTCAAGCAGATAAACGACTCATTACTTTTTCCAACTTCATGTAATGTGGTAGCTAATACCAAACGAAAGCCATACCCAATGTCATGGCAAATAATCACGATTTTATATCCAGTATTAAATTTATTAAAAAACAAGGATTCAGATTAACAAAGTAATTAGCTAACACGATCAAACTTTTTACCTTTCGAATCCATATCATTTCAAATAATATGCTCCTGCCATTTTCGTTTATTGAAAAAAAGATTTCAGATAAATATATGTCGTGAATAAAATTTTATTTTTGCTTATGATCATTGTTTAACATTTTTATAACAAAAAAAATACTAAACCTTAACATTTGGTTTTTATTTTTAACAATCATTAATATTTATTTATTAAACCACATTAAAATACTAGTGGCTAGATAACACTAGTTAACTCATTGATTTACATAATCTCCCCGATCGAAAAATTAATCGAGTATAAATAAATACTCAGATTCTCCACCTCTTGCTTCTTTTTGACTATACTCTTCATCGCACACAAATTAATTAATTTCCCCATATCTTTTAATAAAAAAAAAATGCTGGTCAACCATTTCCATATATCATTTCAATTACGAATTTCTCTAAAACTACAGATAATAATTATACCTTCCATAAATTTGAACAACCGTATTATATCTACATATAATTCCATGACTAAGCTTTACACAAAACAAAAAATATTCATCATTTATGCAGACAGAAATTTGTATTATTAATTGATATTGTGTGTGGACGTAAACAAGCAATTAACTGATAAAATATAAAACATTGGTTAATTGAACTGTTGCACACATTTATATTTTATGTTTGTTAAAATGAACTATTTTAATTTAAAGACCGGAACCGATAACAAATTAGCAAATTATTACCGAATTTCTTTAACTATGAATATTCTTATTAAAGAGTAAAATTCAAAATAGTCCGTTGAATCAAGACTTAAAAAAGAATGCCGGAAATTCTCAGAATTCATGTTGTAGTGTACTTAGGTCTTAAAAGATATGAAGGTATAACTGTGACATATTGTAAAGTAATTCCTTTTACACAACACTTGTTATTTTAAAAAAAACATATGATAAGAAGTCTCACTTACGTTGAACTCTTGTTACTACTATCTATATTTTGAAACCAAAATCTTTTCAGAACCTTATAATTTTTTGAAATTAGTATAGTCTATGTTGAAACTTGGAATATATACATACTAATAACTGCTAGAGAGTGGTTCGTACAACTATACGTACGAGCTACAACTACTAACATTAAAGTCCCAAACGACAACTATTACGTTGCGATTGATCTTCGTTTTAAATATAGTTGAGCTGACGACTTATCAATCTCGTGAGTTCTCAATACTTAATGTACTCAAAACCATGCTCGTCATAACCTGCAATAAGCATATATTTAGTTTCTTAAATAGAACATTAATTTATATGGTTACTAGTGGCAAATGTATATTTAACAGAGAATCTTGTGATCTATCTTATTTATTGAAAAACAACTATCATTTTTTACTTAAAAAATCTCACAAACAATTGTCCAGTTTGTGAGACAGCTAAGCAATTTCTATCCACTACTCGTACAACATCAAAAGAGCTTATATTAGTACATATATCCAGACTGAATTATAATGAAAACCCTAAATAGAAACATCCGATCTAATATTCTAAAATACAATTTTATTTTAGTAACACACTGAACATTACGTACCACCACTACTTTCTCACATGACAAGTTGCTTTAGAAAATTTTTAGCTATATAAAAAAAATTCAAAGCACCCAAAAAAGTATTAAATTCTTTTTCGATAATCTCATCAATTGAATATATCCATACTTTCTGAGTCGGAAACTCACAATAAAATATCATGATTTTTACTCAACGACCAATGCAAACAAAAATACAATACTTTCTTGTCAAATATCCACCAGAAATTATTCTATTTCTTATTTGCATTCATTTAACGAGGAAAATTCAAATAATTTCTTGTGCGATCGTTCAAGAAAGTATTATAAAATGTCAGGTATAGCAATAATGTTTCAAAAATACAACACTTCATGCGCGGTGAGAACGGGAATACAGTAAAACTCATAAAGTATTATAATTTTTTATTTGAATTTGTTGAAATAAAAATATTATACTTTCTTGTCAGTTTTGTGTAGACTCGTTCAATTCAAAAAATTGTATTTTTACAAATATTACACAGAGAAAAAAGCTAAAGTTTATTTATTGATTGTATATAGAGCACTATAGAATAGTATACGAGGCGGCTCCAGTTTTATATAACACAACTTTGTATTCTAGAAAACACGTCATTCTTTTTATAAACATTTGGTTTATATAATCGACTAAATTTAAAATTTAATTAAACAGTTTTGTTTGAAATATGCTGTAAAACATCGTTTATGTGTAAAAGTTGATTTTAATTTTAAATTATACAGAAAAAATAATTATTTTGAATATGTGACGTGTTTTCTATCACATTTATTTGTTAAACATGTTGAAGAATTCTAACCTGTATTGTCATTTTGCACCATGTAGCTAAGATTCGTATTCACCCAATCAAGCTGCATTGCAAGCAAGGGTTTTCAATGACAAACGGTATGACGAATATTCATACATATTTTGTGATATATGGAAGTTTACAATAATTTTGTTTATTGACACATACATCTTTAAATAAAACAACAATATTATGTATATATTAGCAAGCCAATAGCTAGCTAATTCAAAGTAAATTAAATGACTCTTTGTGGTGCGGTTCAGTAAAAGCCTAGAATAATGGAGGTGAAATAATTTTCGTATTATTTACAGGAAGATTCAAAATTTTCCAAATCCATTTGTCTCATTTCTTGATCTAGACCAAAAATACTTTCGAAATAAAATTGCCCTGTTCGAATCTCGTCGCTGGTCGAGTTGGTTAAATGGTTAACCATAAACTCGAATCAGAAGGACGCCGATTCGATTCCCGAACCGACCGAAATTGAGATAAAACATTTGTTACGGATCTTTCGCTTTTCAAAGCAATTTTTCATTCTATTCAATTGAAAACATTCATTTCTAGTGTCTTATAATTCTTCGTATCTTGAATAAGATCATAAGGCAGCGTAGTAATCTAATAAGTGGTTTAGAGACTACAACATTTGAGTTATAAAAATTAGAGTTTTATAACGGCTGTTTGAATCAAAATATTTTGATAAATTCAGTGCCGGCCTTAGCGTACTTGACGCCCCCGGGCAGAGTCCATGGCGCCCCTATTAATTTAAAATGTGGCTGTTGGTGAAAAACACGTGATATCAGCAAGGTCTGGAAATGAGGTTTTAATCTTGTATATCTAGGTATTGGAATTCGTTGACATCAATAAAAAAAAATTTCTGTGTTTTTAGTTTTTTTTAACTCTGTCTTTAGATACAGGGTGATGAAAAATCAAGAAATTGCTCGACCCTGGTGTATTTAAATGGCTCTACAGTAAAAACTACCTAACCGATTTTAGTGTTTTATAGCTCAAACTGTAGGTGAATTAACATTATATGACCTTGAACACTTTCTTTTAGAAAAATAACGGTAAAAAACTTAAAATCGATTTTCTAGAAATGCGTATTTTTATATTTTTTGATTTTTTAACATATGAAAGGTACATATGTTACTAACATTTTTTTAAATTTTCAGGAGGGAAAATTTTTTGTTTTTTTTTATAAATTTTATTGCAACACGCCTTAAAATTTTTCATCATAAGAAAACGTGGAGATAAAAAAAACGAACAGTTTTTTTGGATATACATACATATATGTTTTTATATTAAATTTTTAATTTTAACTCAAAATAAATGTTTTACAAATTTTTAATCATTTATTTCATTTTATATTACTAAATTCATTAGAGTTAGAATAACGTCTGGCTAAGACCATTTGATATCCTCGTGTTCCACGAATTGTTTTTAAATTGGCGTATCTATCAGTTTGTGGATTTCATTTTTCAATGTAACCTGCCTCCGTTAGATAACAAAAATGCATGTTATCTTGAAAAGTGCCTGGAGCTGCCTAGTTATAAAACTCCAGAGGTGTTGATATAATTTTTTCGTACTATTTCATAAGACTCACTCTAGCTGCTTTCCTTTTTACTGTTCCTCCCATTCCATCACATTCCATCCATTCCTTTACCGTGCGTTGTTGCATGAAAATGCCACTCACATGCTGTTTTGTGGTCATTCAAATGATATGATACAGGATCGTAGAAAAATCCTTTTTATTTTTATATTGTGAAGCATCGCCATCAGAAAAATAAATAATTTTTGAAACTTTATGAAATTTTGTTCTTAAAAAATTAAATTCGGCACCCGACTTCGCCCCCCCCCCAAAGGCCGGCACCAGATAAAGTTTATAAATTTTGAATATTTCTATCATTTTTTCCAAAAAATTAGGCTCCTACAGTTAGAGGTTTCTGAGCAATCTGCGCTAACAAAAATGGTATTAAATTTTTTTTTTTAATTTTTTTAATTGAATGCATAGTATTTTAAGAATATTGTGTCAAAACTTCAAGTCTATTGGAGCAAAATTGACGAAGTTACGAGTATTTTTAAATTTGCTTATACAATTCACGTTTTCAAAGTCGGTGCGCCTCATAACTTCAAACCGATCCTTTTGAAAGTTTGAACACTATTTCTGTACATAATTTACGAGGTAACGCTGGAGAGTTTTTGCAAATTTTGCTAATAGTTTTTATTTTACAACAACAAATTAGCCGATTTTTTCACAAAAAATCGCGTTTTACCTTCAAAGTGTTCCAAAAAAGTGAAAAATTAAAATTTCGAAAAAAACCCTCCCAGCGTTACTTGGGGAAAACTATTATCTAACGAATGAACTTTGATTTTTGGATTTCGGATGATCCAGCACCAAGTTATGAGGGGCACCGCAATTCTACTTTTTTCGCAGACACGTCCGAATAATTGCTGCCATCGCCGTGTTTTTTAATATTTCTTCCTGAAAATTTTATAGAATATTCTTCAAATGTCATACTTTAATGTACTATTGGTTTTAATAAAGAGATTTTAACTGTGTCGTCACAAAACATTCACGACAACATGCTTTTTTTCGTACGAATTAACCCTACTTGCAAACTGCCTTTTTGATTTCAAACAGTAAAAAAGTAAAAAAAAACACATTCACTAAATATTTAACAAAAGACAAGTAAAATGTAATTTTTATCAATAATTTATTAAACACTTAAAAAACGTTCTTCTTTTTTAAATAAATTCTTTTACTAGTTTCAGTATTAACCATCTTCAGAAAAAATTTTGCTACCTATTTGTATTTTATTTGTCTTTTGTTAAATATTTGGTGAATGTGTTTTTTTTAAATACTATGTGAAATCAAAAAGGCAGTTTGCAAGTAAAATACACGTAATACACGTTATATACGAACCAAAATACAATTTTGGGTTATCTTTACTTAATTTTAGAAACATTTATTACATAACATCGCAAACCAACAACATATTTGGTGTAGATGATAAAATTTGTAACATCATGATGTGTTAAATTCCAATACAAATAAATTTGATATACAAATGTAATTGTTTTGGATTATTCTGTCATTTTTCAATTTCATAAAAATTATGTTCAACAAAAAAAATATTGATCAAAGCAAACTAACCGTATAAAACGATATTTAAATAAAAATCAAATTAAATAATTATCAACTTTTTGGCTAAATCCTTTAAGATAGATATAAAGGCCCTGAGGTACAGGTTTTGAAAAAAAGAAAATTTGCCAGTTACCTTTGGGTTAGTGTATACTTCAACTTCCCAAATTTCCATGATGATCGGATGAATGGTGTATTAAATATTAATGCATAAAGGACAAACAGACATACATGATGACTCGAATATATATATTTTTTCCCATGCAAAATCGCACAACGCCCCTGGTTTAAATCAATCTTTTGTGATGAAGATATCAACTCATATTAAAAGAGAAACATACTCAAATAGTAGTTTTTATTTTCCACAATTTATTTCACGGGATTATTATTATGGAAAATAATGATTGGAAAACCAATATTTTATTATTTTTAGCGCTGCCTGCCAAAAAATAATTAATTTTCTTGTTAATATCAAAATGATAATAGTTTGAACGAAACGGAAAAAGACAGTTGCAATAACTTTAAAACTGCATTATCGATCAATTTTTTAAAATTCGTAAAAAGAAATTTTTATGAATTCATGAATAAAAAAAGAATAATTTTAATGGTATTTAATAAAAAATTAAAAAAAAAACAGTAAAAAAATATACCTCTCCAGTAATTGAGCTCTCGACCTATAGAACCTCAGTCGACCACGATATCCATATTACGATTTGAAACATTAAAAACGGATAGAGGTATTTTATATTTAAAAATATATATAGTAGAACTTTTTTGCCAGCGAACACGAGATTTGTTTGTTATGCTTGAAATTCAACCAATTATAAGAGAAATCCAAAAACTAGTAGAAATATTAATGATTTTGTAGGAAATATAACAAAATTATGATAATTAAAAATAATTTTAATAAAAATAACGACGCCTATGTAAACAAATATCACAACAAACAAATGGTACGAACTAGAAGTAGAAATTTAACTAATATAATTGTTTTGAAAACAAATTTATCCCAAAATAAATAATACATCTGTTTTACTTTTTGTTTCATCTTTTATCTCTTGCTGCGTCCTATCTGTCAAAAACGCGCTGGCAAAAAAATTCTACTATACGTGATGCGTGAAAATGATAACTCAAATATATACATTTTCCCCATACAAAATTGCACAACGCGCCTAAAAAAGTTTTCACTTCAAAGAACGTAAAACTGTCTGGCCAAAATCTACTTATTTCAAGCGGATACCTACACCTACCGTTCAGGGTTTTTTTGCTATATCTACCCGAATTATAATGTTTTTTATTATAGCATGTGGGCTTGCACGCGTATTGCTAGATGTTGAATACAAAAATACATTGAAATATTAAAATAAATTTGCATAAATATTTTGAGAAACATTTTTTGGAGAAATGTAGAATTTCTTATTTTTCAAATAAAAATAAAAGTAATAAATCGATTCAATCAGATATTGAAATTACGGTTCATCTTGTAGCTTAGCTTCTGTCTACAATTGCAGAATGAGTTTGAAATGGAATTAAGTTATCAGAACTAAACGGTGGGTAAACAAAATTAAAAGGTAATAAAAACACAGTATAAAAACCAACAAATAAACTTCAACCCCTAAAAGTTTCTAGGCAAGGTGCTGATAATTTCTTCAATTGTCTTACACAAACATAAGGAACTTTATTTCGCATAAAATAATACTAAAAACATGAATCGAAGAACTTAAGCATCGGGAGATCAGTTTTTGTTTTGTTGATTTGTAAATTCTTTACTAATTTTTGATCTTCTAGCGTGACACCCTGCGTACTGCAGTCCCAGCAATTAACATATTAGTGAAATATCACTAGGTAGTCAAGATGATTTTTTAGGAGTGGTGGATTCGAAGAAATGGACCATTTTTGGATATTGGCAATACGTTTTGTGCCTGCAAATGTGTACCATCTTCTCATGAAATATAGACCTATGTCATATTTGGTATGTGGTTAGGTTTTGTTGTTTAGATATCCATTTTTGTTTATTGTGGTCTTAAACGTGTTTATTTCAATAACAGAATTAAAAACCAATAATAGCAATAGGTAAGCTCATAAAGTTTGTTGTTCAAATAGAATTATACTTACAGCGCCGTTAGAACCTATTTTCCAAAAACAAAAACACAAAATAAAGTTGTCCAATATCAAGTGGTCTATAGAACACGAATATTATAAATTCTATTTTAACATATTTAAAACATTGTTCCAATTGTATTATGTCAAGAAATAAAAAAAACAATCAATCTAACAAGGAGGAAAATTATCAACAGTTTTTTTAAAATATTCTTTCAACCCATTTTTCTCTTCTATTATATATTTTTTTTTCAATTTTATTCATCTTATCTTACCCATTCAAACTCACTTTAATTTCTATTTTTTTTTATTTTTCAAAATATATATATAAAACCGAATATAATTTTCCTTTTTCCCATTTTCTTTCTTCTAATGTAAAAATTTTTGTTACATTTTTGTGTTTTCTTCCCTAACTCACAAAAATTCCGAGTTTCATTCAAATTTTTTGACCCTTTTTCTCATTCTTAGTATAATTTTCTTTTTTTTTGCATTCCATGTTAAAAATAATCAACAATTTTCAATTTCATAAAATGAAAAAAAAAATGAAATGAAAAAGAAAAGAAAAATAAAGAAAACACGAAAACAAAATAAATTTTTTCTTATCTATTTCAGTTTTGTAGCTATTGTTGTTGCTATTATTATTTTCTTTTTTTTATACACTTTAGTTTGTTTTTCTGTATAGAAATAAAAAAGAAAATGAAGTAGAAGGAACAGAATGAAGAGTGAAAGATAAGGCGAAAATAATATCAAAAATTGTTTCTTTTGTGTATTTTCTTTTTTTTTAGGAATACGTATTTTCTTTCGGTATGACAAGCTATGTGTTGTTGATTGAATTCTGAGATTTTTGTTTTAATTTCTGACGCTTAATTTACAAGACGAAACGGGTACACGGGCAAAATGGTTTTATTATGGAAATGCATGAGTCTTTTGACGATGAAGAGAACGTTAATCGAAAAAATAAAAGCCATTTCTACAGTTATGAAGTGGCGAATCAAGTGGAAGACTGGATGTGATGTATATAATTATGATATTGAAAACAACAAAATATGTGATTAATCTTAATTTTTATAACATCAGCAGTTATTTTGGTCGAACCTTGTTCTAAATTGAAGTTAATTATAATTAAAGGTTCTTGTAATCGAAGGTTTTTATATTTGAGATATTCGACCAACATTAAAATTAAACTAAATATTTAATTTCTCGAATATGTTGCAGGAAAGATGGAAGTGTGTTTGTACTAATTGATAATAATTGTTTCCCTCAGAGATTATGGTGTTTAAACGTTGTGATACGGGTTTAGCTTACCCTAAATACCCGATCTGTAAGGCATTTGTACGCTGTCATATACCGAAAACCTGCATATTTGAAAACAGATTAAAAATGAAAATTCAAAATATTTGTGGATTGAATGTTAACCATGACGGCAAGTAACAGCATCCTGAGCATGATAAATCGCATATTCTTTTCCTTCCAGACTCAGGCATCTAGAAAAAGAAAATATGGAACTCAGAAAAAAACTAAGTAAAATAGAGAAGGGAGTTTCCCCTGAGTATATGCCCTCGAGCGCTAGTCAACCGCAAGATGCACATGCAATTGTTAAAGACAAAGTTATTGAAACAAAAGAAACGAGTGAGAAAAAGTCCCCGCTAGTAACTGTAACAGGTGTTTCAAGTCATGCGGAAATATAAACCATAATGAAAGAAAATGGTAACGGATAAAGAGTACAAATTAAGAGCAATTACTGCTCTTAACAATGATGTCTGGAAAATCAACACATAAAACTCTGAAGCATACAGAAATTTAACAATGAAACTAAACATTGACAAATATCAATGGGTTACATATGAAAACAAAAATAAACGCCCAATCAAGGTAATGGCAAGAGGACTACATCCCACTATTTTGGCCAATGATATATCTGACCAGTAAAGGTTTTAAAATTTTAGATGTTGTTAACATCATCAACAAGGAAAGAAAGACCAACGAAAATCGATCCAAAACTATCCATAAAAGAGGACTTCCTCTTTTTATGTTAACATTCGAACAAAATGGAAATATAAAAGAAATTTATAATATAAAAGAGATACTCAATATGAGAGTGAAAATTAAACCTTTAAAGAAAAACTCTATGAGAATACCACAATGCAGGAAGTGTCAAGGTTTTAATTATACACAAAACTACTGTGGACGTGAACAAATATGTGTCAAATGCTCCGGTAAACACTTAACGAAAGTATGCCCAGTGAACAGGGGCACCATAGGCAACATCCAGTAAACTATCGTGGTTGCAAAGTTGCCATCGATCCCCAAAAATAAGAGATAAAACGCGCAAGACATCACAAAATAAGCAAAATAACGTTGGTAGATCCAATGAACTATACCAAGAGAAACTGCGTGAGCAATCAAATAGCGCGAACTGTGGAAATTCATACGCACAAGTTCTAAAAGGCTCAGACTCAATCAACGACTCGGGATTATTAGAAAGTATCAAGAACTGCATGGAAGTAATTCTAAGGCGGTTAGATGAACAAAGCAACCTATACTAATTGATATTCCAAAAAATTAAGCAGATAGAAAGCTTAAAACCAATCGTCAATAAAAATTAAATATGAGTGCAACTCCCAGAATTGCAACCTGGAATGCAAACGTGTTAATCAACCACACAACAGAAGTTGAAATGTTTTTGCAGTTGGAAAAAATAGTTATTTTTCTAACATCAGAAACTCACTTTGTTAAATCATCATATATAAAAATACCTGGATATAAACTTTATCATGCAATTCGTCCAGCAGTGGATGGAAATTTTAACTCAAAAAATACATATTGGGGATCAAAAATCACCACAACAAAAGGCAAAGAGCTGTACGAAGCAGGAAAGATAGAAATGTGTGATTTTCATTCCGGTGGTTCACCGACCTACTGGCCAACCGATCTTGGTAAGGTACCTGATTTAATAGACTTCTTTATTACAAGGAATATGTCAAAAAACCACATAGATATCGAAAATAATGAAGGGTGGTTACCAGATCACTCTCCTGTTATAATGACAGTGAAAATATAATCAAGCGGACATATGCACACAGAGAAAAAAGAGTCACATTTTTATAAACGGATCTTCACATTATTTTAAAATAGTGGGAATATTCATTTAAAGCATATAAATAATATGATATCATCTTGAATATTTAAAAGAAAACACGTTATTTTTAAAAGAAAAAACCTATTAAAAATTCACGTAAATTTCAAAATTATATCCTTTTATTTCTACATATCAATAAGTCACTCATATTAACATTTAATTTTCATGTGAAGATCACTTTTTTTAAGTAAAAGGATATACTAATTAATTTAAAAGTAACGTTACATAGTTTGTCTAAACACTTTGATTTTGTTAAAATAATGAGAAAATCATATTGAATAATAGGAATTAAGTGACTATCGTATTCTTTTTTTCAAAGCACGTTGTTATTAAGTATGATTTTCTCGCACAACCAAATTTAGATTCTGATAGACCGAATGTGTTGTGTTCTTGGTTGTTTTTAGTTTCTTTTTTAATATGGAAAATAATAATACTGAAAATATTGTTTACCTCAATCTGGATTCATAATTTAACAATGCAAGTGATAGTGATTTAGTTGAAAGTGACCAAAATTTTATTATTTTGAATAACAATATCTTCCAAATAGAAGAAGAAGTGAAAAGTGTTTTTTTATCATGGGGGTTAGCTCAAACCACGTGTAATTTGTTATTTGAAATTGGAGTTTGTCACGTTCGTCATTTAGAATCAATGGATCTAGATGATATTGATAAATTGTTTTCTTCAGAAAATCTGGCTGCATATTTTGGCGAAAGGATACTATTTAAAGCTGGATTAAAGAGGTGGAGAACCGATAAGGTAAGGGTTTATTTTATTCTAGCCAAAGAAATATTTATTTTAAATTTTGCAATTTTGCATAAACAAAGTGTTCATTTTATATATCCCGTGTAAATATTTAAGTGCTCCATACACGTGTACACTTAAACACTAAGCATAATAAATATACCATTAAATTTTAAACTATATATTATATAATCTTAAAGGGTATCCCTTTAAAATCTGATGAAAATACAATTTCAAATGACATGGGCAGTGAAATTTTGAACTGGTTATCAAAAATATCTGATGATCTATTCAGCATGTCAACCGGAAGCAACAACCCGAATTCACAAACCATTAGCTCTAACAACAATAATACAGAATACACCAATAACAAAGATGTTAAAAAGATATTACTGCAAACTATCAAAGGGACGTTGGTTTTATCTTATTATGAAAAATTTCAGAAATTAGACAACAAAAGGCAAGAAATTTTAACTCAATGTATCGTGGATCAGCACATCTTTAATAAATCCAAAATGAGCTACAACGATATGAAGCAATGGGCAGTTGCCATTGTTGAGTGCTTTCCAAACGAAAAAGCTGTAAATATTTGATTTTCATTGTTTTAACTAAAGTTATAATTAAATAAACATTTTTTTACAGGAAACATATTTTATGTGTCGTAAATCTGGGGAAAAAAATCCTACAGGAAAGCTCCATTCAAAATGGAGCAACACCAATACAACAAACCAGGAAAAATCTGAAATAACCAAGTCATTAAATACTTCAGTTCCAGTACCAATATATACCCAAGGTAATTTAGGTTATTTAGATTATTTGCATACAATATATAAAATATTAGACTTTTAAATATTGTTTTAAATATATTTTCCAGATGAAATGAAAACTATGAAATGCTGGCTTCAGCATAATCCTTCACCGTGGGAGACGGTTGTAGATTTGTGGACAAAAACTTTGCCAATTAGGATTGCAGATTTTGGACTAGGTCATCTGCCATTAAATCACATCAAATCGAACCATAATCTGTGCGAATTGATGAAAGATTGGCCCCGGTTTAATAATGCGGATGGTTATCAATTAGTAAGCATATGTTTTTTCGTTATTTTATAACATGTTTTTTAAATATATTTGCTTAGTCGTTTTATTATGACCTTAATGCCGAAAACTAACTATTTCTTTCAATTAAATTTCAGATTGATATTGATTTTGATTATCTGCATCCAAAAAAACAGAATCTCTTATTGATAAATTATGACATTTTCGTTTCTAAAATCATAACATATTATGAAGACGAAATTAAAGACAAGTCAAATAAAGGATTATTTAACATTCTTAAAAATAAAACAGTTGATAAAGGTAAATTAAATACTAAAACTTCTATGAATTTTGTTTGAAATTTACTAACCCTTAACATTTCTTAAATTCAAAAGACTGCATTATTGCAATATTATTGCATGCAGTTTTACAACCAAAACGTACCAGCAAAGTTTTAAAACCGACAATCGCAGATGCTCAGAGTGACTTTGTAGTTCACATAAAAAATATAAATAATGTTCAAAGAAAAATGGAAGAAATTATTAGTAGCTGTAAACTCGAAAACAAAACATTACAACCCAGAATAATAGTAGTAGGTAATGAAATTCAAAACTTGAATAATTTTTATGTCTTTTGTGAAGGCATCAAATATAAATTATGTACATTTAGAAAATGTTTGGATGTGGTTATAAAATTATTTTATGTTTATCAAGTAGAATATTCACCTCTTAGCAAACTAGTTTGGCTTTTCCTAGAACAATATTTTTTTTAATTAAAATCAGAGAATTACTCTGAGATTACAAATCTTATCAACAAATTAAATTTACAAAATTAAATTTTTATAAAAATGTCCAAACTGCTTTGCATTTTTTGTGAATATACCTTCTCGACAACAATTCAAATGATTAACCATATCAAGACAGTTCATGGTGTTCCATCCATTTATAAATTTGGGTGCAAACAACAAAATTGTAAACAAAAATTTCAAAATATCTACTCTTTTAAAAAACATTTAATGAAGCATGAAAAATCACTCAGTATAGCGCAACCACATTGGTTACAATCTGAAACACTCTGTAGTATAACAACAACTATTTCTAGCGCTACAATACCAACTACCAAATCCAATAAAATGTCTAATCTAGATTTAATGTCAGATTTAAATATTTCTTTTCTCAAATTTACCTTAAAACTACACGAAGAAACAGCCTTTTCTCGTAAAGCTATCACCCAAATTCAAGCCCTAGTTACCGATCTAGTTACAAAACCAATATCTAGTGCTATTTTACAGTCACTATTATCTTTTGAAAATTCTAATGTGAAAGATGATGCAATAAAAATTATAACATCAGTTTCAGAACCATTTCACGAAATAAAATCGGAATATAAATTAATAAAAAAATTAGAAAATGCTGATCTTTACATGTCCCCTAAAACATTTATTATTAGCAATGTTTTGTCAGAGGTTGTTGTTAACAATATGCCTTCCTTAGCACCTATTAAAGTAGAAGGTTGTCTAATGAACATACAGTTCCAATTTCAAAAATATTTTGAAAGCCCTGGGGTATTAGAGCAAATATTAAAAAATATTAATAACTTAAAAAGCTGTGACAAAACAACAAATTTTATTAATGGTGTATATTGGCAAAATAAAAATATACCGGAAGATAAAATTGTTATACCTTTTAATATTTATTTAGATGACTTTGAGGTAAACAATCCTTTGGGTTCGAACTCTGGTACCCATAAAATATGTGGAATTTACTACAATTTTCCAGTGATTCCTAACTACCAACTCTCAAAACTTAACAACATATTTGTAGCGGGCTTTATAAAAACTTCTGATGTGAATGAATATGGTTGTAATTTATCATTAAATACATTAGTGCAGGATCTTAAAAAAATAGAGGATACTGAAATGCATTTAATTGTAAAAAGTAAAAATTATATTGTTAGTTTTAAATTAGGGCAAATACTTTTTTTTTTTTTTTTTTTAATAAAATGTGATGTGTAGTAGGCATTACAATATGTGTCACAACAACACATAAAAACCTTTTAAGACCAAGGTCCCACAACAACATGCGTTCTAAGGATGTTAATGGACGCAAATCTGTTTTTTTTAAATAATAGACAACTAAACTATAAATCCTATCACATATAAAATATGACATAGGCCAATATTTCGTGATAGGATAGGGAAAATAAAAATAAAATAAGAGATAAAAAGCAAATTTTTTTTAAAAATTTGCAGGAACAAAACTAAAACAATAGTCCAGCTAATGGCATAATCCTTGATTATGGGACGCAGTATATTTTTCAATGATTAAAGCTCAGATATATAGTTATATGAAAGCTCGTTTCTTCGAGCAAGCTACAGCGTTCCAGCATCAAGGAATATTCATTAGCTAAGATTGAGAGTGCTACCGTTGACTGAATGCAGTTCATCCACCAGCACCCCTAAGATATCAGCTTGGCTGGAGTACGCGGGGTTGTCATACCCGTGGATCAAAAAATAGAAAAAAATTAACAAATTAATAAAAACTGATCCCTCCATGCGTACAATTGGCGTACTTGGCGACAATCTTGGCCTGAACACTGTTCTTGGTTATGTGAAATCATTTAATTCCAATTATTATTGTAGATTATGCAAAAGAGATAAACGCCAAAAGCAAACGGATACGGTTGAACATCCAGAATTTCTTAGAACTAAATCTAACTTTAATGCAGATCTACTACTAAATGATTTTACAAAAACGGATGTTCTAGAAGATTCCATATTTAATTCCATAGAAAATTTTCATGTTACTGATAACATTACTTCTGATATGATGCATGATATGTTTTGTGGCATTTGTAGATATGACTTATCCAAAATATTATTTCATTTTATATATGAAAAAAAGTATTTTACATTGGATACATTCAACTATAGGAAGCAAATGTTTTCTTATGGTGTCACAGAGATCGGAAATGTAAGCCCTCCTATTCAAAAGCACCATATTCAAAATGCTTCATTCAAATTAAATGCTAGTGAGATGAAAACACTAATTCATTTTTTACCCCTTATGATTGGTGACCTAATTAACGAAAATGATATTGTTTATAAACTTATGATAGTGTTTACTAAGATAATTGATATTTTATTATACTCTTCTTTTGATAACGCTATTTTAGAGGAACTAACAACACTTATTAAATTTCACAATGAACTTTATCAATCAATATTTAAAGAAAAATTGAAACCTAAATTTCATTTTCTGATACATTATCCTAGAATAATTAAAGCCTTAGGCCCAATAAAACTATTGTGGTGTTTTAGATTTGAAGCTGAACACCGAATACAAAAAACGTATGCCTATAATATTACTTCGCGTGTTAACATTCCATTAACATTATGTACGAAAGCTGCACTGCGATTTTCAAGCCTTATTATGTCAAAAAGCTTTTTCCAAGAGGAAACAATATTTAAGAGCTCTCCTTCTACTATAAATATAAATTCTAAACCATATTTTAATTATCTTAAATTGCATGTTCAGATAACAGATAACTTACTTCAAATGGTTGATTCCATAATCTTTCGAGGTATAACGTATGAAAAGGGTTATATTTTGACGTTAGATCTCAAAATAGATACACCATTGGCCTTCGAAATTATTGATATAATAGTTTTTGAACAGAAATGTTTTGTTGTTTGCAAGGTCTGGCAACTACTTAACTTTATGGATCATTATCAATCATTTTTGGTTGGAAACGCGTTGGAAAATTATGAAATATACATTTTAATACAGTTTTATGGGCCACCTATACATTTTTATAATTTAAATGATGGAAAACGCGTTGTAAGACCAAAACAATATTTTAAAAATTGATATTTCAAAATTGAATTTCTTCCCAACTTTTTTTTAAATTAATCTTATTATTTGTATAATACAAAATAAATCATAATAAAATATGAAATATTTTCATGCAGCTACATTAAAATAAATATAATTCTAAGATTAAAATGAAATAATAAAAATTATAATTTTGAAAATAAAATTTACTATAAGACTTTATGAGATTAAGTTTTTATAATATTTAAATTACATTATTATATTATTGTTCAATATTTATTTATTATCATTTAATTTTATTTGTATTATGAATTAGTAGGAATTTGTTTCGTAGAAACAATTATGAATTTGTATGAATTATGAATTTGTATGAACGTAGAATCTAAAATCTATAAAATAAAATAAAATCTATATATATAATAAAGCTATGGTGTTTTTATTTGAAAAATAAAAAATATTCATATCACAAACTAGAAATGAAACGAACTTCTCCTTAAGTTAAGCTGATATCTATTAAAAGTAAGTTGACATTCTTTTGAAATTAATGTGATTTTAAAAATTTAAATGAATATCATCTAGATTGTAAGTGAAATCTCATAAAAATAATAGGATATTCTTTTGAATTACAAGGGATTCTCTATAGTTAATATGAATATCTCCTAAATTCTATATGAGTTTCACTTTGAATAAAGTCGGGATAGTCCTTTTAAATTAAAATGATTTTCACATAAAAAAATGCGTTTTTAATTTGACGTGTTATCTTTTTGTTTCAAGATGAATTTCTGTTAATTTTACGGCAACTGAAATAAAGTGAAAAATCACATTAAAGTAAGATGATTTGCTAATTGGATAAAAACCGTAGGGGATTTCACCTTAATTTAGTATCATTTTACGTGATTTTTATTCTCAGTGCACCTTAACTAAGTGGTAAAAACACTAATTGGAATCTGTTTTTTGTGAACAATTAAACTTAAGTACATATTGGAAATCACTTGAATTTTGCAATTCGAAATAACTTTTCATTTTCTCTAAAATTCCTTCAGAAAAATTATTTGTGTTTCGTGTCAGGATTCGAACTCACATTCATCAGAGACACTTAAGCTTAATTGTTTACAAAAAACCCATCCAAATTAAAAATTCCCCTAAAATTGTCTATATTTCCTAACCAAAAATATAGTAATAAATTGACTTCGTCAGATATTAAGCTTCGCATTGATTGACAACAATCAATAATGACTTTCCACTCGTGATTTGGTATGTTGATTAGAATGTTGACTTAGATGTTGACGAATATTCTCTCATCCTATGAATTCATACATCGTAATATCTAGAAATTTAATACAAAAAATCCCAAAGAAATGCAATTTCCAATAAGTAATCATAGATGAAAAATTCAACTTAAGTAAATATGAAAAATGATGAAGTTTCAATTTATAAAATATGGAGGAGCTGAAATCTCACAGCTCTGAGATATTAAGACTTCGGGCTAAAGTGCGGTTAGCGTGGTAAAAATAATTTTTTTTTCTTCAAATTTTTTTTTTTTTAAATTTTAATTGTTAAATAAAGCTCTGGTATCGACAACAGATTTACTGAATATTCCATAAAAAATTAATCTCATTTTTAATAATAGAAAGGATATAACATAGCGTTTTTAGAGTAAACCACGCTAACTGCACTTTCCCCAGACTTCGGTCTGGGTTAAGGATTTTGATATAGTTTTCGGCAAAAAACTTTTATGAGGACATGATTTTTAGTTTTGGGCAGCGATGTATATCAAACATAACTCTTTGTTAAAGTACAAGTCTTTTTTTTTCTCTGTTTAGAAATTTATTTCAAAACTAACACGAAACATCATTACGATGCCGACAAATATTAACAGATTATAAATTAACATAATTTAGTGAAAAGATGATACACTCAGCAAACTACTCAAAACCTCTCCATTTAGCGTTTCGAGAAAATATTACAAAATCACAATTCATATTTCTTTCAAAATTCCAAAAATATTGTAAAATTAAATAAAATCAAACTTTTTTCAAAATCCAAAAATATTCAAAAAATTAGAATAAAATCAAATATTTAAACTTTTCTAAATTCCAATAATATTCCAATAATTCAAACTTTTCCAAAATTCTAAAAATATTGCAAAAATCATTACAAAATCAAAAATTGAAAATTTTCTCAAAATTCCAAAAATTATAATAAAATCAAAAATTTAAAATTTTTCAAAATTCTAAAAATATTCCAAAACTTCTTACAAAATCAAAAATTAAAACTTTTTCCGAAGTTCTAAAAATATTGCAAAAATTATTACAAAATCAAAAATACAAACTTTTTTCAATATTCCAAAAATATTTCAAAAACTATAACAAGCTCAAAAATTTCCATGTCCAATTTCATTTTCAATTACATTTACGTCATAAAAACAGCTACATTTTTTTTCCAAAAAATTGGGTAAAAAAATAAATGAAATCATTTTTTGACACACTTGACATTATTTTTTTGACAAACTTATAATGCCATAATTCTCTATAATAATAAAAAAATTCATGACATACAAACTATTAATTTTATTTTTTTCTAAAAAAAAATTGGGTAAAAAATAAATAAAACCTCTCTTTTGACACACTTGACAACATTGTTTTGACAAACTTATAATGCCATAATTCTCAATAATAATAATAAAATCATTTCAAACAAACAATTAATTTTATTTTTTTTCCAAAAAATTAGGTAAAAAAATAAATAAAAATCTTTCTTTTGACACACTTGACAACATTTTTTTGACAATCTTATAATGTTATAATTCTCAATAATAATAATAAAATTTCATTTCAATCAAACAATTTAATTTTTTTCCAAAAAATTGGGTAAAAAAATAAATAAAAATCTTTCTTTTGACACACTTGACAACATTTTTTGACAAAATTGTAATGCAATAATCTAGTTTTTGATCTCACATACCAATCCCGACCATCCAGATTTCTCCACATTCTTTGTTCCTACTCATTATGACTTAAAATGAACGTTTTTTAAGCAAAAAATATGCATATTTCCTTGTTTTGACACACTTGATGATTTTTTGACACACTTCCGGTACAGTTATCGAACACATCGTCCTTTCGGCTCTTCCCATTGAGTGTGCCTATTTTTAGAATTCAAAATTTTAAAATCCCATCAGCCGTTTTCTAGATTTCGTCGGTTGTGACGGACGGCCGACAGACGGACATGTATTTTTTTTTTAGAATCAGTAGGTCCTAAAACGTCGAGAAATTCCAAAAAAGTGGGGGTAAGAATTTCACTTTTGGCTCATGAATGTGTTTCAGAACGAAGTAATTACCTAAACATCAAAATTAAAATATGGTTCGTCATCGCCCGCTGTACACTAAAGATTATCGTATATAGGCTGGCGGACACGTCTGGTGTACGAGGCTATATCTAGTTATATATGTATAAAATATGTCCTAAACAAGTTCCTACGCAAAAAAAAAAAATCCATAATGCCCGGGTATTCACATGTCAGAGTGCCAGCAATTGATTTATCTAACAAATCTAGACACTTTTTGTTTGAAACATTTCTTTCTACAAGCCTTATTTATTAAGTTATATTGGATTTCCCGAATTTCGGGGTCAACTTATCAGGTCAATATCTCCAGTTCTGTAACTTTCTGCACCTTAAAATTGGTACCAAATAAAAAGTAATAATACTGCCGTCATTTCAAGGTATTCGGGACACTGATAACTGCTAACGTTTGTGAGCTTTTCGATCTTAAAGAAACTCATATTTTTGTCCAAATTTATGCGAAGATTTCAGTGACAAAAGTAGAATAAGCCCAATCATGTTGAAAATACAAAAACCTGTCGCTCGTTTATGGTCAAGAGCTCGTAATAACACAGCTATATGTATGATTAAGTTTTCCATACGGAGAGTTGGGGACTCCATATTCCTTTTTTTCGTATAGCTCACAAACGTTAGCAGTTATCAGTGTCCCGAATACCTTGAAATGACGGCAATTTTATTACCTTTAATTTGGTACCAATTTTAAGGTGCAGAAAGTTACAGAACCGGAGATATTGACCTCAGAAGTAAACCCCGAAATTCGTGAAATCCAATATAACTTAATAAATAAGGCTTGTAGAAAGAAATGTTTCAAACAAAAAGTGTCTAGATTTGTTAGATAAATCAATTGCTGGCACTCTGACATGTGAATACCCGGGCATTATGGAAAAAATCCGAAATTCGGACTTTTCGGTTTTAATTTTTTTTTCACTTTTAATGACCTCAGGAATGCGTAGGAACTTGTTTAGGACATATTTTATACATATATAACTAGATATAGCCTCGTACACCAGACGTGTCCGCCAGCCTATATACGATAATCTTTAGTGCTGTGGCTAAGTTGTGTAAGACATACGGGATTTGAACAAGTGTCTCTGATGAATGTGAGTTCGAATCCTGACACAAAACACAAAAAATTATTCTGAAGGAATTCCAATATGTACTTAAGCTTAATTTTTCACAAAAAACTCATCCAAATTAAAAATTCCCCTAAAGTTGTATATATTTCCTAACCAAAAATATAGCAATGAATTGACTTTACTAATTGGAATGTTTTTCGTGAGTGTATAGAAGAGAAAATAGATCTACAAGTACCAATTAGAAACCCAGAACAGCTAGAAGTAGAGCTAGAAACAGTACTCCAGCACCGTATCCTTTCCCATGGAATTAAGAGAATTCATAAAATTTATTGAATGAATCTATTAACAGATGTCTTTCAAGTCTTTCTGGTGATAAAATCAATGAGTACTCACTCTGGAGAGCAACAAAGAGACTCAAAAGACCAGTAGCACAGATCCCTGAAATTAAAAAAGATGATGAAACATGGGCCAGAAGTGCCCAAGAAAAAGCAGATCTGTTTGCAGAGTTACTGAGGGCACTTTCAAGCCATTTGGTGGACTGACAGAAGTTGAAAATATAACGATATCGAACAAAACTGATTCACAAGAAATATCATATGTAACATTACATGAACTAATTAAAAAGAAATACGTACCAGTTTGGTTCCAAAAAGGCCCCAGACTACGATTTAATCACCACTGAAGTTGTTAAAATGCTACCTGATAAGAGTATGCGCAAAATATCTCATATCCTTAATGCAGTATTCCGATTAAGATATGTACCGATGCAATGGAAAGTAGAAGACGTGATTATGATCCTAAAACCGAATAAATCACCAAATGAAGAAAACTCGTATAGACTAATCATTACTCTCAACGATATCGAAGCTTTTTCAAAAACTTTTTCTTAAAAGACTTAAGCCAGTAATAGAAAATAGAAACCTCATACCTTCGCATCAGTTTGGTTTCAGTGAAAACCACTCTACCATCGAGCAAGTGCACATGATTACGAATATTATTGAAGAAACAATTGAAAGAGTATGCTCCGCAGTTTTTCTTGATGTCGCTCAAGCTTTTGATAAAGTTTGGCATCGTGGCTTAAAGTATAAATTGCATAGAGATCTGCCCAAACAGTTTTATGAAATTTTGAGCTCTTTTTTGGATTACCGCCACTTTAGAGTCAAATATAATGATAATTATTCCATATTGGAAAAAATTGATGCAGGAGTCCCGCAGGGTAGCGTAGTCAGGATGGGCAAGTAGGGCACTTACACTCTGGATTGATACTATCCACAAAATGACTGCTATCTGTGCTTAAAATTCATCCTATCTACGGATGACATGGTTAAAGCAGCAAAATTTTGAAAGTGTAACGACTGACTATTTATATTTGATAGCGGTTTATTTCAGTTTTCGTTTCTTTTGTATTTTATTTTGCTTCATTTCCTGTATCATCTATTGCTCATCTTTTGCTTTATTTCCTGTATCAACCTAATTTGTAATTTATCATAGTTATAAATGTTAAACATCATCAAAGTAATTTTTTTTAGTAAGTCGCGATTTTCGATTCAGCTTCGTTCTTACAGAATTGATCAAGGAACATCACGATAACTGCATAGCTGCTCATGTAGGGGTGAAGAAGACTTTGGCGGGTCTTCGTCGCCTATAAAGGTAACATACATTGCTTTCGCCAATGCAATCTCGGTTTGTCACTGGTCGTCCATGGCAGTGTACATATTTGTATTGATTTTTTTCGAGTGCATATCCTAGATCCAGATTCGGGAATACGGTAAACTTGATTGTCCTTGATTATCCGTCATTTGTGTTACTCAAACCCTTCTGTGAATGCATTCTTGAGGAATGAAGGTTTCTTAACGTATTGGCAATTCTCATAGTCCGTTCTTCTAGAATAAAGAGCAGATGGTGATGATAGTTCTATCATCACTATCTTCGTTTCTCCTAGTTCTGTAACGACTGACTATTTCGAATATTTCTTTAAAAGTAAGAATATTCATTTATTAAGAAATTCGCTAATAATTTGCAAGTTTGTTTATATATTCGTAGTTATATCCAATGAAATTGGGTGACAAATTATGTTTGGTATTAGCTATCGCACACCTAGATAAGGAAAATAAAATACTTTTAAAATCGATGGAACAATGGCTGGTGGCTTTGAGTGTGTGTTGTATGCGAAATATATTTAAAGAGTTCAGCATCCAGTAGTTCATCTGCTTATGTTTCGTCAAGTGAACTGTTATTGGGTTTACTGATGATGCTAACCATCTTAATGGATTTCAAGTGGATCATATTACACTCAATGTAAGCTTATGTATTTTAATTTATATAATTTTTGTTAATTTATTTTTGTTCTTTATGCATTTATTACATAGTTTTAATTTTATTCTGTGATAAATAAGAGATTCTCTTGGTCAGGATTCAAGTATTTTTTTTATAAAAGTCCATTCGTTTCAAAAGAACTGGACTTTTTTAAAGAAATAAATAGGATTAAATAGAATTTTGATTGGGAAATCTCTTATTTTACAAAAAAAAAATAGATATTAACTCAAAATCATGGTTGAATAACAAAGAAAATAATTTAACACAAAAAATTCGCAAACAAAAATTATTTAACTCAAATTAAAAAGAAATAAAGCTTACATTAAAATTATATATGGTGATCCACTTCAAATGGATCAGCATATATAATTTTAATGTAAATTATTAAAATGTAAATTATTAGTCTAAAAATATCCTCAATAAGTTCTCCATATTCCATAACATCAACCAATGTCAATTCCATTTCTTCTTTCCAAAACAAACTCTTAATCCAATCCAAAGCATCCTTTTTCATACAATCCTTCACCCATTATATACTCCATAGAATGTACTACATATCTGCCAACTGTTTTATATTTCTTCTTTTCAGTCTTACATACCATATCAGCACTATCCACTTGATTGAACATTATCGGCCAATTGTTAACAATTTTTTTTATGCATCTGGAATCTGGATTACTTATCAGCATTTTGTGTTGTTCGAACCACACTTAATGACTTATAGCAAAAAATATTTTAATTCGTGAGAAGTGAAAAATGCCTTTCGAGTTTAGGAAAAGTTGATTTTTTTTCCGTAAACTAACATTGCTAAAGACAGTTGCTAAGACTTCTTTAATTATTTTGTATTTTAAAAGAACAGCACAAATGATAACTATTTAATGAAATTTGATAATACAATTTATTTACACTTACAAAAATTCAATCATTTGTACAATATTATTTTATAAAAGTTTATACAATGTGCACTGTTTGATAAAAATTTATATAATCTCCTCGATCGAACTAATTATCGAGTATAAACAGTAAAATTCTCCATCTCTTGTTTCCTCTTTTATTATCCTTTTCACTGTTAACAAATTAAAAATTCCCGATATCATCTCAACCAAAAAAATTGCAAGTCAAACCATTTCCATATATAATCTCAATAAAAATTTCTCTACAACTCCAGACAATAATTCTACCTTCCATAAATTTGAACAACCTTATTATATTTACATATAATACTATAACTAAGCTTTGCAAAATAAATTTCATCATTTATGAAGACAGAAACATCTATTATTAATTGATATTGTTTTCCATGAATCAGAAGAAAATTGCTTATTTCACTTGTACACTCTGTTACAACCGCAACCATAGAGCGACCCGTTATTTCTTTACGAAGCGTTAAAACAGAATCTAGAATTAGTGGATTGTGTATGTTAAGTGTACATAGAAAGATGATTTCTGACTGATGAAAAATGACCAAAAATTGGAGTTAAATTGCTAGGAAAAATCGTTTCAAATTTTTAAGGAAAATAGGCTAAAATTGTTAAATTCATCGCAATAAATGCTGAAAAATTGTTACGGCGTTGACAAAACCATTTATCCAGGAATATAAACAACACAAATAAGTATGTGTTTCGGCAAACGGCTGTAAACTTTGAACTTTACATCCGCTTGGGAGAAGGTTAAAGCATTACTTTTTTGACATATAATCAAAGCGACTGTAAAGTTGTAACTCCATTTTTTCTTGTTTTTCGTCGGTTGTAAAATAACTATTTGTTGTTTTTTCAAACAAATTTATAACTATGACAACAAAAAATAAGAAATAATTTGATTGGATTATGAAATTTTGAATTGGAGCTTGCTTTGTAAATAAAACAATTTATTTATACAAATTTAAATGTTTTTTACTTTTTGAACGTAATTATGACGGTAATGCAATAAATCATATTTATAAAAAAGCTAGCACACTATAGTGCAACTGTTATAAAATTAAAGAATCGATATTACAAAAATTACTACATATAATTTTACTTACATTTGTCTGAATTTGTGCAAATTAAGGCCCTCAATGAAATTATCTTCTTAAACAATTAGTTTTGGCATCAGTCAGATTAGGATAGTATTATATACAAGTAATATATACAAAATATAAATAATGTATTTTAACTTATTTTGTTATGAAACACATGATTCCACATAAATTATAAAATCATTAAACATTATCTTACTACCCAGGAATATTGATTGAAATTATAAATTCAAATTTGTTTAGTCCTACAGCATTAAACAATAAATAAATTCTTATCAGATGGTAGTGTGAAATCAAAATAAATAAAAGTTTGCTTAAAGCGTTCATGGTTTTCAGAAGATTTGAATTATTTTCTATAATCATATATTTATTAAAGTAAATTAAATTTGTATATTATGTGTAATGGTTATATTGTAAGATAATTCAAAACTGAAGCTAGTATTCAAAGAAGTTTGAAAAGAAAGGATTTAAAGGCGAATAAAAGCGAAGGACGAACGGACGAAAGCTATTTTGGACTTAATGTTGTGCAAACTCGACATACGTCTAAAAACCTGAGCTTTACGTCCTTCCATCATAATCTACTATTGTTTCAATTGAAATTATTAATTGAAAATTTAAAGCGAAAAAGCGCTTGGTAAGCCGATCGTAAAGTTTTGCTCTATGACTTAGAATTATTAAAAGATCTTTTCACTGCAGTATCATTTTTGCACTTTTTTGTAGAGTTACAGTAAAAATCACCACAAACAATTTCACATTGATCTGAAAAACATGTTCTGACATACAGAAAAAAAAATTTTTTGATGAAGTAACAAATGGATTCCTAATCGGCTACAAATTTTGATGTATTCAGAAATAAAGTTAGATAAATAGAACGTGAGATATTTTGAAAACCGCTAGCTTAAATTTAAAATAACGGTTTTTTGAACTTTTCAAAATTGGAGGCGGCTACAAATTTCTTGATCACGTAACAAATTGATTCCTTATTGGCTACAAATTTTGATGTATTCAGAATTAAAATTGGATGAAGAGAACGTAAGATATTTTGAAAACCGCTAGCTTAAATTTAAGATAACGGTTCCTTGAATTTCTCAAAATTGGCAGGGGCTACAAATTTTTTAATGGCGTAACAAATTGGCTACAAATGCTTGACTAGGTAAGCCTTAAAACTATTTTGGATTGGGGGCTCGCTAATAGTGTTGAATTCAATACGAGCAATACACAGGCTTGTTATTTTTCTAGATTATCCACACCTAATCCGTTTCCAGTAAAGTTCGACTCTAAAGAGAAAGAATCTATTAGGCTTCTAGAAGTAGAAGTTGAAAATAATTTGAAATGGCATTCTCATATTTTTAACCTAGCTAAGAACGCTGTTCAAAAATTGGGCTTTTTGGGACGATTTCGTAAGTTTTTTAATAGCGAACAGCTTCTTTTAATTTACAAATCATTTATACGTCCCTGCATGGAGTACTCTTCTCACATATGGGGTGGAGCTTATTATAGTAGTTTGAAGTGCCTTGATTTTGTTCAGCACAGAGCTGTTAATCTGATTGGTAACTCAACTCTTACTAATGAGCTTTATTCTTTACAGCACAGACGAAATGTTGCTGATTTGACAATTTTCTACAAAAACATTATGGATGAACGAACTTCTGAAGATTAAATCAATTTTAACCTGAAGTAGCAATCCCATTGCGTAACACCAGAGCAAATGTTATAGCCCATCCTTTTACGGTTCATATAAAAAGATGCAGAACTGTAGCCTTCCAGCGTGATTGCAGCTTTTTCAGCTTTTTCAACAGAGTCTCTCATCTCTGGAACGCCTTACCTTCATGGGTTTTTCCTGATAGCTTTAATCCTCAAAATTTTAAAGTTAGCGTCCATAAATTTCTTAAAGAAACTTAATTTATTCAAACTTAATCCCAATCCCTAGTTGGCATGGTATCTTCGGATATTCAGAGACGTTAATTAATAATTTATTATAATTAACACTAAACATGCCTAACTTAGAATAAAAAAAAAGGTCCTGGTTGTAGCCTACATTTGTAGTCCGCTATCTTAATAAAGCTCATTTTAAAACAATGAATTTATTGACATATTATGACAACAATAATTAATTGATAGTTTTTAAATATATCTATAAAGCAGAATCTTACTCCATCTAGAATTTTTGAAAAAACTTTAATCTTTGATTTTGTAATAATTTTTGGAATATTTTTAGAATTTTGAAAAAAGTTTGAAGTTTTGATTTTATTTTATTTTTACAATATTTTTGGAATTTTGAAAGAAATATGAATTTGTGATTTTGTAATATTTTCTCGAAACGCTAAATGGAGAGGTTTTTGAGTAGTTTGCTGATTGTATAATTTTTTCACTAAATTATGTTAATTTATGATCTGTTTACTGTTATAATTTTCGACAACGTATTGATGTTTCGTGTTAGTTTTGTAATACATATCTATATTATACCATATAACCGTATACCATATAACAGAGATAAAAAATACAAACACTTTAACAAAAAGTTATGTTTGATACACATCGCTGCCCAAAACTAAAAACCATGTCCTCATAAAAGTTTTTTGCCGAAAACTATATCAAAATCCTTAACCCAGACCGAAGTCTTGATATCTCAGAGCTGTGAAATTTCAGCCCCTCCATATTTTTAAGAGTGTATTCATAATAAAAACTCCGTCCAGTTATATGAAGTTTTTTAATTTTTATAGATTTTAATTTACGTTCCGAAATATGTAAATATGTACACATTTTCGAACTGAATATTAATTTTAAATAATATGCATCGCGTTTTAAATGGAACTACATTTATTTCGCCTGGTAATTTAAAAATAAGAATTGTTTCCACGCCTAACCAACGACTATATATAGGCACGGTCACGTTTACTTATTTACAGCTGCATACTACTTACAAAATGGAAATCGAAGATTTTCTCGATTACTTTTATTTTGGGTTTTCGGTAGCATACAATCAGAGGCGTATCTAACGGGTGTCACCCGTTTTGGGGTGACACCCGAACGTAAAAAACTTAAACAAACCATCACAATGTTTTCAACGATAAATCACTTCGAAACCGTTTTGGGGTGACACCCGAACGTAAAAAACATAAACAAACCATCACAATGTTTTCAACGATAAATCACTTCGAAACCGTTTTGGGGTTACACTCGAACGTAAACAACTTAAACAAACCATCACAATGTTTTCAATGATAAATCACTTCGAAACCGTTTTGGGGTGACACCCGAACGTAAACAACTTAAACAAACCATCACAATGTTTCCAATAATAAATCACTTCGAAACCGTTTGGGGGTTACACCCGAACGTAAAAAACATAAACAAACCATCACAATATTTTCAACGATAAATCACTTCGAAACCGTTTTGGGGTGACACCCGAACGTAAACAACTTAAACAAACCATCACAATGTTTTCAATGATAAATCACTTCGAAACCGTTTTGGGGTGACACCCGAACGTAAAAAACTTAAACAAACCATCACAATGTTTTCAACGATAAATCACTTCGAAACCGTTTTGGGGTGACACCCGAACGTAAACAACTTAAACAAACCATCACAATGTTTCCAATGATAAATCACTTCGAAACCGTTTTGGGGTGACACCCGAACGTAAACAACATAAACAAACCATCACAATGTTTTCAACGATAAATCACTTCCAAACCGTTTCGGGGTGACACCCGAACGTAAACAACTTAAACAAACCATCACAATGTTTTCAATGATAAATCACTTCGAAACCGTTTTGGGGTGACACCCGAACGTAAAAAACTTAAACAAACCATCACAATGTTTTCAACGATAAATCACTTCGAAACCGTTTTGGGGTGACACCCGAACGTAAACAACTTAAACAAACCATCACAATGTTTTCAACGATAAATCACTTCGAAACCGTTTTGGGGTGACACCCGAACGTAAAAAACTTAAACAAACCATCACTTGTTTTCAACGATAAATCACTTCGAAACCGTTTTGGGGTGACACCCGAACGTAAAAAACTTAAACAAACCATCACATGTTTTCAACGATAAATCACTAAGAAACCATTTTAACCAGGTTATCCATATAATATTAATTTATAAATTGTGATAACTTATAAATGTGTCCTATAAATGTGTTATTGGTTCAAAAAGAATCTATTCTACTTTTTAAAATTTTTTGAGTTATTACGTGAAATAAAATTTTAACAATATTAATCGAATCAACATGTTGAGCATTGAAATTTGAATCCCATCACCACAATTACTCAATAGCTTTGAATATTCCTATAGATACCATATTGACCGTTTTTTACGATATATTATTTAGTATGCAAGCATGATTATTTAATGACCAGGTCTGAAAACACATATGCTGAATAATTTATAGGAAAAGTGGTTTACGTCGATAATGTGGCACCCTTTGTCGATAGGGTGGCACCCTTGAGTTACAATATCTCTATTCCAAAATTATTTCTAAAATATCCGCTTAACCTTACTACCTAATATATGTTTTACATATCAAACAAATTAATTGCAAACCCCTACGTAAACTAACAAACAATCAAATTACCGTGTTTGTAAATGATCTCAAAATAATTTTTTTTCCTTTATCTTGAAACTCAAAGAATAAATTGAAATAGATCGTTTTTCAATGGACACAAAAATAATTACTGTAGAATAAAATGGCAGTTATGCAATTACTGCAGTTTTGCAAATTTTTGTAGGTTGATACATACTCATACTGTTTGTTTTCAGTTTTATATATTTATATATTTGAATTAAATGAAAGTTTATCATTTAAAATTACATTTTGTTGGGTTTTAAATCCCTTGGAAATTTCAAACTTATCAAGTGATTCTTTTAAAGATCCTTGGCTACATAAATGTAAAGCCTTCAATTTTTTTAAAAATTGTTATTAACTATGTAAATGGTTTGCAAAAATAAACTTTAAATTTTGTTTATTTTTCTTCTTAGGCAGGTATTCCTTAAATCAGTCTTTAAAACATTTTCCGGTTTTCCCGATGTAAAATTTTTCACAAAAATCACATTTAATTTTGTAAATTATTGAGCATGATTCTAATTGGATATTTAATTTTGGTTTCAATTCTTTATATAAAATATCTTTTAGGATTTCATACTTATATTTTTTTAAATAGTTCCTTATAATATTAGGCTATGATTTGTATATTCCATTTTATCAAATATTATTTAATATAAGTTGTTACAAGGAAATTTAAATAAATTAATTTTCTTGGCGGTGTATTTAGTCGTTAACACAGTGTACTTATTATGAACTATGTACCTATTATGTATCCTACAAATATATTTAGAATTAATGCTTTGCTGATACCTATACTATAATTAAAAATATTTTTTTAGATTTCGTTTAGCAAATATCCCAAAAAATAAATATGCCACGAGGAGTTCATACTTTTTAAAGAAAAAGTTGGTTCCAACAGAGAAAGACCAAATCTATAAATATGTTACAAAACCCGATGATATCCAAGGTTCATCAAAAGAAACTGATTATCACGTTGATGCAACGAATGTTTCAGAGAATATTGGCTCATCTTCGGAAAGTAACAGCAACAATACAGAATTAATAATGATAACCTATGATGAATAATTAGAAAGGAATAATGAAAATGACAGTGATAATGCCGCTAATGCTTCTACTATCGAAGACAGTATTTGCATGGGTGAATCACTTCAGGACTTAAGAGATGTATCACATTGGAATATACTCGTCTCTGGTAATGTTCGCATTGAAATCATAAAAAAAGAAAGTGAACATTTTCAAAATAGAGAAGGGTCGTTTGTTACTGTATCTAGACACGGGTTAGACATAAAAGGTGATGTTCGCCATCTTTCTAAAGAATGGTTTCATAAAATGATGAATAATGGTGAAAAAATTCTACGGCCATGGATTGTTTATTCTCCTGTAAATAATAACTTGCGAACTGTATTGCTTCTGTTGTCGTGTATTTGCTGTCACCAATAATAATAATACAAAATCAACATTTACTACTGGATATCAGAAGCGGTGGAAACTAAATCCCAAAGTGGCCGAGCATGAAACTTCAAATGAACATCTGGAGAATTTTGAAAAGTGGAAAACTTTGGAAATGAGGTTAAAAATTCATAAAACGATACGAGACGCAGCCTTGCAATTAATATATAATAAAAAACAGAAGTGGAAACATCTTTTATCAAGATTATTGGATATAACTTGGTTTTTATCTAAACAAAACCCAGCATTTCATGGACATGATAAAGGACAAAGTTCTTCAAATAAAGGCAATTTCTTAGAACTAACCAAACTATTGTCAAAGTATGATGTAGTGTTAAAAGAACACATTTTGAATTTGGAGCATGGTAAATCACCAAAAGTATCATATTTGTCACCAGATATACAAAATGAGTTCATAAATGTTTTAGCGATCCACGTAAAGTTTAAGCTTGTCAACGAAATTAAATCGGTTAAATATTTTGAAATTATGTTTGATAGCACACCTGACATTTCACATATTGATCAAATGTCAGAAGTGATTCGTTATGTGAAAATTGATGGTAGTAAAGTGGAAATCAAGGAAGTATTCCTTGGATTTTTTCCTTTACGTGGAAAAAAGCCGCTGATTTAAGCGATGAAATTCTTACACTGAAAAAAAAATTGAAGTAATGATAACCTCATCTCGAAGATGGCAGTTTATTATTCATGCAAAGAAAAGATATTTACAAACAATTTCACCGTGATTGGGACAACTATTCAGTATTCAGTAGCATTTTCCTGATAACAGAATGAGGTGTAATTAAAATATAAAGTGCTATCCAATATAACAGTAGTTGAATAAAGTTAATAACTATTTCCATGAAAACATATTTCTTTGGTCTTATATCATGAATTTTTCATTTTAAAATTTAAGTATTTGAGATTAATTGAACTATATTTTATTTTCACATAAATATTTCATGTGATTGTCTCAACTGCATCGGCTTATTATTGTACGGTTGTTGAATCAATCTCGTATTTCGATTCGCCATATCTGCCCGCACGGTGAGGTTGAGACAACTGCATTTCGATTGGAAATAGGACATGTTTTTTTCAGTGGAAAATCTTGAAAATGATGGTATAGATGTTATGAATTGTCGCTCCCAAATGTTATGATAATGCAGCTGCTATGAGTAGTATACATGGAGAAGTGCAAGCTATTATTAAAGCAAAAAATAACAAAGCAATTTTTGCGGGCTGCAAAGATCATTCAATTAATTTATACGGCCAACACTCGTCAGTGGAAGTCATTTTTACATGTTTTTCTGCTTCGACTAGCCGCTGGGAAGTACTTGCTAAACACAACAAAGCAACTGTTAAAATACTCTTAACAGCGTATTGGAGTGCTCATTATGCTGCAGTAAAAGTATTGGCCGAAAACTTTGATGGGATTGTGGCTGAAATTGAGAAGTTAAGTGATCAACAAGAAAATGTAGACACTAGAGGCGCTGCACAGAACCTTATCAATGCAGCATGTGATTTTTCGTTTCTTTGCTATCTTTTGTTTTGGAATGATATTCTAAGAGAAATAATATCTGTGCTCAGATTGGATTGCAAAGCCCGGGCTTGAATATTGTTCAATTAGCTACAAAAATAGAGTCAATTCATAACGAAGTCTCATTGTAGAAGAGGCAATAGATCTTGCTGCGAAAAAATCGGAGGACTATGACATTCCAATGGAAAGCCGAATTCGTCATAAAAACGCAAAAAACGAACGGGTGGTGAGTTTGCACCTGATGTTGGACTGACACTGAGAGCTCAACTTAAAAAGGACATGTTGGAATGTCTTGACCGATTCAGTGTTGAACTCCGAACTAGACTGAAGTCAGTTCAAGATTTAGCTTCATTGTTCGAGGTTGTGCAGACAAACACTTAGCTTTTGGCGAACAGTGAAGAGTTAAAATTATCGGTATCAAAATTTACTGGTTTTTATGATGCGGTATTGGCAACAGAACTCCTCATAGAGATACAAAGGGTGAGGAGGCATTTAAAAGCGGCCAATGTTACAGTTTCTAACTGGGTGTACCTAGACTTTTTGAAATTCATCGTAGAATGGGATTTTTTAGAATTTCTTCCGAATCTTACGGTCGCAATAAAGTTATTTATAACTACTAGGAGGGCCCGGCGTGCTTCGCTACGCTTATAAATAAAGTTTTTGCGTAGACATTTTGTTGACGTAGAAGCAATGATTTCAAAAAGTGGTAATGAGAAATGCTAGCATATAATTTTTAATTTTTCTTTTTAAATATATGAATGAAAAATAATCAAAACTCTAGCTAATCAGTTCGGATATATGAAAAATTAGCGATCAAATAAGTTAGTGATCAAATAAGCTTACTTGAAAACTTATTTGATCGCTAATTTTTCATATATCCGTACTGATCAGCTAGAGTTTTGATTATTTTTCATTCATATATTTAAAAAGAAAAATTAAAAATTATATGCTAGCATTTCTCATTACCACTTTTTGATATCATTGCTTCTACGTCAACAAAATGTCTACGCAAAAACTTTATTTATAAGCGTAGCGAAGCACGCCGGGCCCTCCTAGTTTCAATTATTCAGTTATTTTTCTTTTTACTTGCAAAAATATACTTAAGTCGGATGAAATTTGTGGCACCTATTCACAAAACATTGACACCAATACCAAAACTACGTGAAAAAGCCTCAAAAATTTAACCGCGCATAACTCCGATTCAGAGTACACAAAAAATAAAAGCAGAAACAACTTTTTTCCTTTCGTCAATACCAACAAAATATCAAAATTTCAGATTTTTTAAAAATCAAAAACTTAAAAATCAACAAAAAAATGTACGTTTTCAAAATAATAGCCCTCCTATAATAAGAAAACAAAGAAAAATATTATGCAAATATCTTTATATCAATAAACAAAATAATCGAAATAATATCGAAAACCGTCCTTGTTCAAAGACAAAAGACGACTGATTGTTCAAAGACAAAAGATGACTGAATTCTGAAATGAATGAGAAAAAAAAGTTTCGTTTTTGTTGTTCGTTGTTCGCTAATATATAAAAAAGAAAATATAAAAAAATAAAATAAATTTTTAATTTCGTTTTTATATGTATGTAAACTTATAATGCATATGTATAGAAAAAGTTTTCCGTATATAATAACTTTTTTATTTATGATCCGATTTGTTTGAATCCGGATCCGACTATAGGTTACACTAATATCAGTTAGCTGTGAAAATTTCAAATGAATCCATCTGCGAATAAAAAAGCCTAATGCTCCACAAAGTTTTAATCTAGCGTATTAATATATAGGATTTGCCTATTAGTGGCTTCGTGTGAGAGGAGTTTCAGCAAATTAAAATTAGTTAAAAATTACTTGAGGGATTATAATAATAATGCTCATTTGTATTAATTAAAAAAATAATAAATTACGTTTATCGGCTTTTTATTATTATTGACACTTTTTATTTTTGGGGTGACACCACAATATCCGCCCCGGGTGCCACCCATGCTAGCTACGCCACTGCATACAATCCTTAATCAATCACAAAAAAACGAATATTTAATAACTGTTTACGTCGCAAGCGTTCCATTGTTGATCTACTAAAAACTTGCTTGAGCAACTAATTTTTTCCAAAGTAACGCATGTTAGACCAAATATAAACTGAAAATTTTATTTAGAGAGCTCATGCTTTCTTATTGAAAAATTCAATCAAAATCTATTCAATTTTCAGTCAAGTAAATTATAATTCAAGGCAATTTTATATATTTGCAAAATGGTGATGCATTTAAATAAATAAAAACATGTATTTTTATATGGGAGAAATTGTGAATAGTTAAACTCAAATAACTGGATGAATAATTGGAATTTTTCAATTCTAAAACCAGTTTTGGAATCCTCTAATTAAACCATACATGTTTTAATCAGAAAAAATTTTACGTGTTTCGTGGCGGTATCGAGCCCCATTCATCAGTAACACAAATTCGATACCTTGTGTTATACACGTTTTATCAACTGAGCCATTCAATTGACATGTTTTATGGAAATTTTTAGTTAGTGAATTGAAACGTCATCAACAATTACAATGAAGTTAACAAATTCACAAAGATGGGGTTCGATACCGCCACGAAACACGTAAAATTTTTTCTGATTAAAACATGTATGGTTTAATTAGAGGATTCCAAAACTGGTTTTAGAATTGAAAAATTCCAATTATTCATCCAGTTATTTGAGTTTAACTATTCACAATTTCTCCCATATAAAAATTAACCCCCGATCAACCTAGATCATATTAAAATTGATTTTCAGATTAGTTGAATAACAACTAATTGTAATGATTCTACCACATTGAGAATGTGTACGTAAAATAATGGATATCATTACCTTACCATACTTAATGGAATAGTAGCGTCTTGAGAATTAATCGAAATAACTCTATGTATTTTTATGTTTATTGCATGTCTTAGAAAAATTATTATTACAGCCTTCACTACGCTTTTGCTGTTAATTTCATACTCGAGTGAAATGAGTATCATTTTAGCATTGTTATACTAACTGCAACAACCATAAATATTTAATTTTATCCCAACTTCAGTTTCATTTCAACAATTTTGTTTGCACTTTGCTTTTCAGCGGTTTGCAGAAACCCTGACTACCTTCTCCCGAACATAAGAACTAGTTCTTGTAAACGAATAGAAGAACTACTGGCTCTTTTATTCGTTTATAAGAACTGGTTCTTATATTCAAAAAAATTCATTAAGATTAAAAAAAATTTAATATTCAGGATATATTTGTTGTATTGTAACGCCAAAATTTTGTTTAATAAGAAATTTTTTTTTATTATATACGAATAGTTGTATACAATTATTTCTAAACAAGTTTTAAGGCAAATGTTGGTTTGCTGACTTAAAAATTTGCTGCACAATAATTGTAGGGAGCCCCCAAAATTTGTCACAACAAATCAATTTATGACGGAAGCAAATTCTAAGCATTATATTTTTTTCTGTCACTGTGTATATTTTTTTCTGTAATTACTTCGGTCTGAAAGACCTAAGTATTACATTCATGAGCTCAAAGTGAAATTCTTACCCCCACTTTTTTGACATTTCTCGACGTTTTAGGACCTCCTGATTCTAAATAAGCAAAAAAAATGTATCTCTGTCTGTAGGCCGGCCGGCCGTCATTACCTACGCTGCAGGGAAAACCGCTGGAGGGATTCCAAAAATTTTTTTTTCTAAAAATAGGTATACTCAAGGGACAGGTCGAAAGGATGCTGTGTTCGATAACTGTACCGGAAGTGTGTCAAAAATAGCAAATTTTCATATTTTGGGCTTCAAAAGAGGACATGTCCTCTTAAAAGTCTGGTCACCCTAAATTCATTGACTATTTTCATTTTTCCTGATGCATTCAAATATTATTTTAAAATATTAATCATTATCAAAAAATGTCCATCACCATGTAAAATAATTAGCCTAACTATTCTAACTAAAAATATCCTCATTCTTTAATGTTGCGCAATTTCTTTGCTGTTCGTTGACATTGTATTTAAACGTGTCCAATTAATTAATAAAAATAAAAAAAAATATAAAATTCCCACTGCAAAGTTAACACCGAAATAATTCTTTATCAAAACCAAATTTACTTACCTACATTTACTTTACCAAATCTATATAATGGCCGTGGCCCATTTCTCGATGAAATTGAAATTGAATCTGCAAATCGACTAAAAAAATTCAATTTACTCTGCTATCGTACTTGAGTAAATTTTGACAGATTGTGTTGAATTTCAAATAATATTTGTTTTTCAATAATTATTTTTTCGTTATTAAATTTTGGTAGAAGAAAATAAAGCAAAACAAAATAAAATATTTCAGCGAGAAACGTCAAAATTTCAATTTCATCGGCATTTTTGAGAAATGGGCCACGGCCAATATCATTCTTACAAATGTTTTCGCTTTCCATACAAATTAAATCATCCTCAAAAATGTAATATCGATTTTTTCTTCATTTATTGAGCATCAAAATTGAATTCTTTTGAGTCTCAAAAGATAAAGGATGCTCAATTTGACGATACAAATTTTGGAAAAAAGAGTTCACTTTATCTTTTTTATTTTGTTTTTACTACAAAACAAATATCAATCTTTAAAAGAGACAAAAAAATGAGTGATCATCGTTTATCCGAAATTATAGTTGATCGTTTTGAGAATGAGTGGATTCTTTCTTCCATGAAAAAAGAACTCAACAAAAAAAAAATTTCTTCACTCAAATTGTATATTCAAAAAATTTTCGATTTTGCTTTTTCATGATAAATTTATAGACCGGGAGGCAGCGTTGCAAATGAAAAAGTCATTTGATGCCGGTTGATTTTTATTTATTTTAATTAATTAACTCCAGCTGATGATAAATTTGGCGGTCAGCTGCTAAAGTAGTGGGGGGTGTGGTTGTGGGAGACTTTTAAACTGGTAAAAAAAACGAATTCCAAAAGTAATTTGATGCCACTTCAAAATTTGTATGATGCATGTTTACACCATAACAATTGAAAAAAAAGTCGTCAGCTGATTGGCGGATGGGGGATTATACGTCAGCTCCTCGTATACATCAGTATACAAATGCAATATAGTCAAGACCTTTCTGCATAGGATCTTGATGAAACTTTGGCAAATGATCCAGGTTCACTTGAAAATGGAAAATCTGAATTAATTTTAAATTTGGACAAAATGGCGGGGGGTCTCCCGAACACTTCTAAGTTTAAATCTTCAATAACTTCTAATCCCGACTTATGATCTTATGGAAACTTGGTATATAAATTTTTAATACTGTTTCTAATATTTTTGCATACTAACTTCCGGTTTAACACTTCCGGTTAAAAAGTTTTTTTTCCAGGTATTTATCCCTACTGTAGCCTACAATTACCGATCGATTTTCATGAAACGTTGGTAAACGCTTTCAAGTAACATGAAAAACATTTTGTTAGCTTTGGGAGTACATTGGATAAAGGGTTGGGGGGCCCACCATACAACAGATGGTTTTTTCCACAATGTTTTTATGTTTGTTGGGAGCATAAAACATTCGTTCGGGAATGAATTTTGACGACACTTTGCAAAAAGATGCAAATATGTATGGCAAGAAACTGATTAGTTTTTGAGCGATAGTGAACCAAGTTGTGAGGGGTCAAACAAACACCTGTTTTTTTAAAGCTTAATAACACCTGCCTGATAATCGAATTGGATGAAACTTGGTATATAAACATTTGGTACGGTTCACAAAAGTTCTGCATCCCAACTTCCGGTTTTTCATTTCCGGTAAAAATGTTTGGTACTCCCAGCAAACATTGCAAAAATGGTGACACAATAAGCAGGTGTTTGGGAGGCCCTCCATCACTTATCTCAATATTGTCCAAAAACTAATCAGTTTTTTGTCATTTAAGTCTCCATATTTTTTCAAAGTGTCACTAAAATTGATTAATGAATGAAGTCTGTATGCTCCCAACAAACTTTAAAAACCAAGTGCGAAAATTCAGCAGTTGTATGGTAGACCCCCCGCCACTTTGATCAATGTGTCCCAAAAGATGATAACTATTTTTCACTAATTGAAACTTTTTCCATAAGTTTCATCATAATCACTTCATTATTGTATGCACTGAAAAAACTTCAAAAAATTACAAACCAAAATTTTTTACCGGAAATGAAAAGCCGGAAGTTGGGATGCAGAACTGTTGTGAACCGTACCAAATGTTTATGTACCAAGTTTCATCCAATTCGATTATCAGGTGCAGATGTTATTAAGCTTTAAAAAGAACAGGTATTTGGGGGACCCCCACCACTTTGTTCACTATCGCTAAAAAACTAATCAGTTTCTTGCCATCCATATTTGCATCTTTTTCCAAAGTGTCGTCAAAATTCATTCCCGAACGAATGTTTTATGCTCCCAACAAACATAAAAAACATTGTGGAAAAAACCATCTGTTGTATGGTGGACCCCCCAACCCTTTATCCAATTTACTCCAAAAGCTAACAAAATGTTTTTCATGTTACTTGAAAGCGTTTACCAACGTTTCATGAAAATCGATCGGTAATTGTAGGCTACAGTAGGGATAAATACCTGGAAAAAAAACTTTTTAACCGGAACTGTCAAACCGGAAGTTGGTACGCAGAAATATTGCAAACACTACTAAAAATTTATTTACCAAGTTTCCATAAGATCATAAGTCGGGATTAGAAGTTATTGAAGATTTAAACTTAGAGGTGTTCGGGAGACCCCCCGCCATTTTGTCCAAATTTAAAATTAATTCAGATTTTCCATTTTCAAGTAATCCTGGATCATTTGCCAAAGTTTCATCAAGATCCTATGCAGAAAGGTCTTGACTATATTGCATTTTTATACTGATGTATACGAGGAGCTGACGTATAATCCCCCATCCGCCAATCAGCTGACGACTTTTTTTTGAATTGCTATGGTGTAAACATGCATCATACAAATTTTGAAGCGGCATCAAATTACTTTTGGAATTCGTTTTTTTTACCAGTTTAAAAGTCTCCCACAACCACACCCCCCGCAAGTCTGACGGCTGACGCATATTTTCTACATCACATATAATTAATCTATCTATAAAAATTAAATTCAATCGGCATCAAATCACTAACCAAAATGCAACGCTGCCTCCCGGTCTATTAAATCTATAGAAAAATGATAATCTTCTATCTCTGTGTAAAACTTTTATTTAAAAATTGTAATTTTTACAGAACAGAAAATTAGTACTTTTTCGTCATCATTTTTATTTATTGTTATAACAATACTTGTATAATTGAAAAAGTTTTGTTATAACAATAAATAACCATACAGCAAAATAATTAATTTTTACGTAGAAAGCCATCAAATTTGATGTATGTAAAAACTAAATGTGTGAGTATTCGAAAGAATATATTTATTTCTATTTAGGAGTAAGAATGGTATTTTTTTATGTTTGTTTTTCACTCCTGCATTTGGGAAATTTGCATTTTTTTTAAATTGTTCGCTCTAAAAGAACGGAGTAAAGACGTGATATAAGAAGCGTTTTAAACTCTGATATATATACTAACCTCTCTTGTTCATAGATCCTTTATTTCTGTTCTGGTTTTGTTTTATTCTGTTATTCGAGAAAACGAAAAAAGTTCCGAAACTTTAATAATAAATAAACGATGTGGCGTGTCTCATAAAAATAAAACTAGTATTATATATAATCATTTTAAATAATTTGCATTTCATTTTTGATAAAAACTTATATACAAATAATTTTTATTACAACTTTGAATAAAAAAAATATGGTTTAATAATTATTTTTGTTTCACAATGTATTAATTAATGTCTCGTTTTATTATTTTTGTTTGGTTTTTATTGATATATTAAAATAAATATAAAAATCAAATTATTTATATAGATTCATTTTGTTGTTTTTAGGGTTCCGTTTTTTATACGGAACACTATTGGTGAGAGTAAAACGAGTTTTTCACATTATATCGATTATCTCGTAAACAATAAATGCTATGGACTTGAAATTTGAGGTGCGTATAAAACTAATCTGTCCACATGAAATGACGAATACAAATAAAACTAAAGTGGTTTTCGTTTGGTTTACAGGGGTTCGATGTGAGACCTTTGAGAAAATAGGTTTTTTTATAGATTCAAGTAGGGTATCATATGAAAGGGCTTCATTTCAGTATTCCTTAAAAATTTATCTTGGAATTTTACACCTCACCATTTTTTGTATAATTCTGAATAATGACGTTTTATTCGTGTTTTCTTAACTCGATTAGCTCCGAACCTAACTGATCGAAAATTTTCAAATGTATTTGGAATAATAGAAAAATTAGTACAGTTTTAATAAAAAATATATAAAAGTGTCATATTCTCATTATTAGATTTATTAAGGGGGTGGAAATGAGGAGGGGTAAAAACACTATTTAAAATGTGGTCAAGTGGGGTGTCATTTGAAAGAGCACCTAATTTAGAAATCATTGCAATTTTTTTTAGAATTTTGCAATGCACAGTTTTTGAGTTATTGTCAAAAACATACCGTTCCCCCCCCTTCGTTTCGACACTGATTGACAGAAAAATTTGGAAAAATTCACAGAGTTAAGAAATTTGGTAAATTTTGTATGAAAATTATACCGAAGTCTCAAATAATTATATTTCTGTGTGTTTAGGGGACCGGGGTAAAGGGGGTAAAAAAAAAACTTTTTTGACCCAAGCGAGTGGGGTGTCATTTGAAAGAGCACCTAATTTAGAATTCGTTGCAGTTTTTTTTAGAATTTTGCGGTGCACAGTTTTTGAGTTATGGACAAAAAAGTGCAAAATTCAAACCGTTCCCCCCCCCTTCGTTTCGACACTGATTGACATAAAAATTTGGAAAAATTCACAGAGTTAGGAAATTTGGTAAATTTTGTATGAAAATTATACCGAAGTCTCAAATAATTATATTTCTGTGTGTTTAGGGGACCGGGGTAAAGGGGGTAAAAAAAAAACTTTTTTGACCCAAGCGAGTGGGGTGTCATTTGAAAGAGCACCTAATTTAGAATTTGTTGCAGTTTTTTTTAGAATTTTGCGGTGCACAGCTTTTGAGTTATGGACAAAAAAGTGCAAAATTCAAACCGTTCCCCCCCCTACGTTTCGACACTGATCGACAGAAAAATTTGAAAAAATTCACAGAGCTAGGCAATTTAGTAAATTTTGTATGAAAATTATACCGAAGTCTCAAATAATTATATTTCTGAGTGTTTAGGGGACCGGGGTAAAGAGGGTAAAAAAAAAACTTTTTTGACCCAAGCGAGTGGGGTGTCATTTAAAAGAGCACCTAATTTAAAATTCGTTGCAGTTTTTTTTAGAATTTTGCGGTGCACAGTTTTTGAGTTATGGACAAAAAAGTGCGAAATTCAAACCATTCTCCCCCCCTACGTTTCGACACTGATTGACAGAAAAATTTGAAAAAATTTACAGAGCTAGGAAATTTGGTAAATTTTGTATGAAAATTATACCGAAGTTTCAAATAATTATATTTCTGTGTGTTTAGGGCACCGGGGTAGAGAGGGTAAAAAAAACTTTTTTTGACCCAAGCGAATGGAGTGTCATTTGAAAGAGCACCTAATTTGAAAATCATTGCAATTTTTTTTAGAATTTTGCGGTGCACAGTTTTTGAGTTATGATCAAAAATGTTCAAAATTCAGACCGTCCCCCCATGTATCAAATATTTATTAATCGTTTTGAAAGGGTAGGAATGGTAAGGTGAAATAAAGCTTTTTTAACCCGAATAGCAATATCGAGTGGGACTGGCGTGTACATTTTTAGTCATGTCATCCTTTATACTGATTCTTAGAGCAATTCTTAATTTTGCATCTCTTTTAGAGTGAATATAACCAGTTATCCAAAAGAAAGAAGACTTTATTTCAAAATTATCACGGTCCTTTACTATCTATTGTATATTCTATTGTATTGTATGCCATAAGTGGGCCCAAAAGGTGGCGTAAATTCTCAAGGTTCAAATCAGATTGATGTGATTTGTTAGTTTGTGTTAAGATCCACGTTTGTAATCCATTCATAATTACTGGTTTATTAAATTTCTTGTATAACTTTAGAAAATGTTGAGTTTTAATTGAATGGTAAGTTCGATAACCTGCAATTATTTTAGGGTTAATATTTGTTTAATATGCTATTGTTTAAGTCAAACATTGATCTTTTGTTAATTTTAAATATTGTTAAAATTATACGTTGTTTTTCAAGCACCGACCTAAATGTCGAACTTATGTAATCTAACACAAAAAAATTGTTGCTATAGAAAGAACTGAAAATTTTAGTAAAGCGATGAGCCTATAATTCTATGGAACACGAAAAATATAGCGAAGCTTCAAGTGATTTTATTTCTATGTGTTTAGGGGATGGGAGTGGGGAAGGGTGAAAAATTGTTTTTTGACCCGCATGAGTGGGATGTCATTTGATAGAGCACCAAAATTAAAAAACAATACAGTTTTTTTAGAATTTTGCGATGCACCGTTTTTGATTTATTCTCAAAAAAGTGCAACAAAAAGTTGGTCCCCCCCCCCTATACGTTTCTTCGTTGATTGACTGAAAAATTTGAAAAAATTCATAGAGATAGGAAATTTGATAAACCCTTAACGAAAAATATAACGAAGCCTCAAGTAGTTTTAAGTCTACGTGTTTAGGGAATAGGAGTGGGGAATCGTGAAAAAAAGGTTTTTTGGCTCGCATGAGTGTCATTTGAAAGAACACCAAAATTAAGAAACATTACAATCATTTTAGAATCTTGCGATGCACAGTTTTTGAATTATTGTCAAAAAAGTCCTATTTTTAGCGTTAACACCACTCCACCCCTAAATTTCGTCGTTGTTTAACAGAATTGAGTCGTTCCTAGCTACCATAAATAGCTATGGATATCATTTAACCTAAAGTAATATTTTTTATATCATTTCGATCAATTTAGATGAGATTGACATTAACTATTGATATTTACGATGAACCATTTAGTTTTTATGTGTCTATGGTCTGGCAATATAAACCCTTTACAACACAACTTTATGTAAATTATTTTGATATTGTTTTCTTTACATTCACGGAACCCTTGACGAGCGAATTTTATTCGCACTTGTCTGACTTTTTTTCTCTTGATAATTTAATTTTTAAAATTACAATTATGAATTTAATACAATTTTTCTTAATTTATATATTTTTTAAAGATTAATTAAATAGTAAGAGTAATTATTAATTAAATATAATAATATAAATATTTGTTTAGTTAAAATTAAAATATAAAATTTATCTAAATAAAGTACAAAACGATATTAATAATAAGTTAACGAAAATCAGAAAAACAAATCTAATAGTAATAAACTGTAATTTAATTTGTGAAAATGTTTGTGATACGTTTACATTCAATGCTTCTTTCAGTGACTACGTACCGATGTATAACAAAGTTGCTTTATATTTAAATGCGAGTCAGGGTTATAGATAATAAGTTTCAGTGCTAGACTGTCAGAAGAGAAGGCATGTTTTTATTCTTGATGGTTATACTCATATATGTCGTTAGCACCAAAAATCGAGTACCAAAAAAACTGCCGGTTTGTATCTGAATAAAGTGATGTACGTAATACGTAATTTATAATTTTAAAGAGAGAAAATATAAAACGGATATGAAATAGTTGTATGATAGAATAATATAGAATGATATACCAAATTCAATCTTGGTTTAGTTCTAAAAAAAATCATAATACAAAGTTTAAGCTATTGGAAGCAGCAATGTGCTCAATTTTATTAAATGACAAACGTAAATGAAAAGATATACATTTATTTTTGATATTTTATAATATTTACTCTCATGATATCCGTGGCCCAGTTTTTATAATTCTTATAACTGTCTAACTTCACAATCTTTTAAATAAGGATTGTTAATTTAAAAAAATTAAAAAAAAATTTCAATTTAAAAAAAACAAAATTTAAACTTTTAAGTTTATGTTTAAGTTTTTTCTTCGTTGCATAATTATTGATATTTACTTATATTTTGTTAAAAAAAATCTCAGTCTTTGTCCATTTTATGTTATTCAAATAAATTAATAATAGATAAAAAAAATTAAAACACAAAACAAAAACATTCTAAATAAGAAGTCATTTTGAAGGCCAAAAACAAGCTAACAAAATTTCAAAATATGTAGAAACAAATTTGACTAATATGGCAGTACTTCATTACATTATGTATATTATTGTATTTATTTTTAAAATAGATTTTAATGCTATGTTTATGTTGATAGCACAAAATGTCATATTGATTAATTAATATAATTAGTTTAAAAGAAAGAAAAGACTTTTATGTAAAAGTTAATAAATAGGAAAACAAACTGCGAAAAACAAGATCTTTTAAATATTTATTTTTCCAAAAATATATTTTTGGTTTTGTTTTACTGCATAAAATTATCCAGAATTAATTTTAATATTTTACTTTAAATGTTATCACACCAAAATATACACATTGAGCATTTCAATTATTTAATTTAAATTGCTTTTCGCAATTAATCGGTTTGGGAATTAAAATATAAATGACGCACAACGATCAGTTTCTTGTATCTTTTTCAGGTTCTTGTAGTGAACTAACTAACAGATTCATTTTTCATAAATAATTTTTTTTTTAAAAACAACTTTTATTAAAAACTACTTACATTATAAACATGGTAGACCTATTTTGATAAACTCCGTTTGTAATATAATTATTCTGTACGTTTGATAAGAGGTGGGGAACGGAAGGAATTTTGACATTTTCGTTAATGTGATTAATTGAATGAATATGCACTTAGTTTTGTAACAATATTACAATTAACACATTAAGCTTTATAGTAAATAAAGCAAAAACATCAAAATAATTTAAATTGACACACAGTTGTGCTACATATCGTTATTAAATTTTAATAACAATTTGAATCATATATATATAGAATAAGTGACTGACATTTATGGAGTTTTTCCTTTTTCTAGACAAAGTGAAAGGATTATTTTTATAAAAATAAACCTAACTTCGCGAATCATTACTTTCACTCATACTAGTTTGATCACTTGATTCACGACGGTTTACAATTGGTTTAGGTTTATATTCTGTTATAAGGACTGTTACAGAATTTACGGTAACTTCTCGTGTTTGTGCGCTCGAGCGATCGACATTTTTTAAACGGGCCGGATATTTTTTGGTTTTATTACGTGATAGTTTACCAGAACTTTTCGATGACGGTGATGATTGTATACCACTTACACTACCAATACCTCCAGTTCCGGTGACAACTGTTGCTCCATTCGGTACATTTGTTGATGCTCCAGGAAGAGTAGCAGCTTGTTGAGCCGCCAAAGCTGAATTTAGACGCGGTTTACGCGTTGATGTGCCTGGAAAATATTTTTTTTCTTAATTTAAATAATGTCTGTCTTATCTTGTTTAAATAGAATTTTATTTATTAAATAACCATTAACTTATGAATATTTAATTAATTTTGTTGACCAAGACTGTTTACTTATAACGTGTCGGAAAAAAAATCAGATGCATGTTATCTAAATTTTTTCTACAAATAATACAAAGCAGAATTATAAACAATTATGTACTCGTTCAATACACATTTCCATGTCTCAAACATTCGTCTTACTACTGAAAACTAGTGAGCAGTGATGCGCTTGCGTGAAACAAGAATAACTTCCTTATTTTGGAGTCGATTAGAAGGGCTTGTAATTTATCGTAAGTGTAAGTATACTGTATAGTAAGAGTGAGATTTGTGAAATAAAAACATAGATTTAAGAAAAAGTGCCAAAATGTGTAGTGAATTGTGTCAGATAAAATACCTAAAATTTAGTTAAAATCATTTTAGAAAAAATACAAGTATTTAACACAATTATAAAAGTACCTAATTCTAATTGTGTACGTCATAGCATAGTTATGGAAATATTTAATACAATAAAATGTAAAAAGTTGACAAACATGTTCGTTATTTTAACAGTATCGTTTGTTGTGGTTTTGCTCGTAATAATTAACATGTCTTTGAAATTTACAAACTGTTCGTTAAAAATTGTTGATAAATTAAAGTTTAGTTCAGACTAGGGTTGCCACGTTTTTTACGTTTCAAAGTAGGACACATCACCTCTAGGGTCTCAAAACTAAAAACTCGTTGGATTTGTGCCATTTCATTTTGCAGTTAAAAGATAAAAAATTTACAAAAAATTAGAGTTTTGATCGGTTGACTAAATAAGTTAGAATATCTATAGGCATTATATCAGTTTTGAGATAAACGATCTGTCTACTTTATTTTTAGCATTAATTAGTTTATATTAGGGATTGCAATCCCGTACTCCATTAGTTTGCGAGTGTAACCCATTAGTTTGCGAGTTGACGAATGTCTCAATAACTAGCATAAAGGCAAGGAAAACCGAAACATTTTGAGTATTTAAGTATTTGCAGAATGGAAACTCTGCTTTTGTTGATAATACAGTGAAACTTCCATAATTCGAACCACCAAAAGCCATCAATTTTAGTTCGATTTAGGGAAATTTCGAAATATAGAAACGATTTATAAAGAAATTCAAAATTTTAATTCGAAATATTAATACGATTTATAGAGAAATTCGAATAATAGAAGTTCGATTTATGGAAGTTTGACTGTACATCGAACATAACTTCAATTATACTGAACAACGCTTTGATTCTTCCGCATTACGATTTTTCTTCATTTTCTACAAGTTCTTCAAAATAAGGCGATGAGAACAATATTGAAAAGGGACATCTATACACCAATAACAGATATGCTTTCAGAACAGAAGTGGATGAGTGTTAAGCAAAGATATATATTTACGGTGTTAATTTTCATTTTTAAAGTTAAAAACAACTTGATGCCAACATATTTATCTCAGAATTTAATCTACGTAAATCAGTCAACAAATTATAATCTCAGAAATGCTAATGACTTTCGTCTCCAAAGGTTCAACAAGACTTCAACGCAAAATTCAGTTATGTTCAAAGGAACTAAAATGTATAATGAACTTCCAGATAATATCAAGCTAGAAGGAAATTTTAGAAAATTTTAAAAATTAACTCTCATTTTTGTCAAAGAAAATTTTTAATTTATTTTTATTTTCATTTTTTAAAACTTAAATATGTACAAAAAATTGTAATTTAAAGAGGTTTTATAAAACCAATAAAAAAAATAATAATAAAATAATAATAATAATGTTATCGGCCCAAGAATGTAACATTTAAATTAAAGTTTTGAAGGACTAAAAAATAAGAATACATTACAAAACTTCTTTTGTAAATTTAAAATATATTTTCAGCGCTAGGTAGTGGACGACCAACATGGCGATAATAATTTTTTTCTAAGCTTCAAAGAATAAACTATACTACTGGATGATAATAATCTTTATTTTATAATACATGGTGTCCACTATTTTTTCGAGACAAAATTCCCTGACTTTCCATGACTTTCCAGACCAAAAATATGAAAATTCCATGACTTTTAAAATAAAATAAAACTAATAATTTTGTAAACAAAAAACCTAAAATGTATAATTGTTTTGACATGAGTGAGACATGAGACATGTTTTAATTCCAACAGACACACAAAATATTTGAAATTCTGATAAATATCTAATTACATAAAATACCTAGTTATAGAACTACATATAGCTTTCCAGACCGATTATTTTAATAGTGTGGGCAAATTGTAGAACTCAATGCTTGCTCGATGCTTAATCTTTGTTTTTTTCCAGAAGAATTTTCCTTATCTGTTTCTCTGGTTGACATGGTATATTCGGCTATTCGAGAGTCTAAATAATGAATTGAGTGCTAAACATGTTTAACTAATTAATAATAATAAACCGATTTACTAAAAACAACAGCATCCAAGTTCGATAAATGTTTCACTTTTCAAAAATAGAATTCAATCATCATTGTTTTATACTGACGTTGTAAACGTTTTTGCTCAAAAATTTACTGAAACCATTCAATTCGGGATTAATAAATTGGTTCCCTTTTCAATAGAAACTCCAACTAAAAATGTATTCGAAGACGACCAAATTGGCTTTTAGAAGCTAACGTAGATTATTTTCCTTTTGAATATATAAGAAAATACTCGTTATATCTAAAAGCTAAAAGTATGAATAAGCCGAAATTAATAGAGCGAAAGCAGCATAACTTCCCGGGTAGGAGCTGACAGTATTAAACAACGAACTAGGGTTGCACCGATAAGCAAACTTGCCGATTACCGATTAATCGGCTTTCTTTATCGGCCGATACCGATTAATCGGCTGCCGATTATTTGATGGAAAAGAGTTAAACAAATATGCGCAAAATATTAGACTATTAATTAGAACCCGGGACTTTTCACAAGTTGGGACAGTTCCACCCAAATCGGGACGCCTTGCAACTTTAGTTTACATTTTGCAAATGTCGCTTTCATTTTTTTTAATGGCAAAAAGTTGAAAGCGCTTTTTTGCATTTTTCTGGTAACTATTTTCCATTCGTAGGTAAAACAATCTGCAGTCCTCAGCTTATTTTGTACCCAATATCTTGGTTGACTGTGGCACATTTTGTGGATTCATGTATTTGGGAACGACTTCGTTGTCATTATTTAAAAAACTTAGGAGTTCGGAATGATAGAAAAATTAATAAGTTTTATATGAAAAATACAATGTCTCAAGTAAGAATTTTAGAATGGATAAAACCAACATTCATAACAGAGTTTAGAGAAGGGCCATTTGAAAGAGCTTTTAATTAAAGTAACATCGGCAGTTTTTGTTGTATAATTTTACACTACAAAGTTAGTAAATTAATGTCAAAAAAGGGTCATATCATGTATGGAGGGATCAGTTTTTATTAATTTGTTAATTTTTTTCTATTTTTTTATCCACGGGTGTGACAGCCCCGCGTACTCCAGTCCCTGCTATTGGCATATGAGTTAACGTGAGATATCACATACCACTGGCAATAGTAGTGAGATATCACTAGCCAAGGTGATATCTTAGGGGTGCTGGCGGATGAACTGTATTCAGTCAACGGTAGCACTCTCAGTCGTAGCTAATGAATATTCCTTGATGCTGGAACGCTGTAGCTTGCTCGAAGAAACGAGCCTTCATATAACTATATATCTGAGCTTTAATCATTGAAAAATATACTGCGTCCCATAATCAAGGATTATGCCATTAGCTGGACTATTGGCAAACCAATTTTAGTTTTGTTCCTGCAAATTTTTAAAACAAATTTGCTTTTTATCTCTTATTTTATTTTTATTTTCTCTATCCTATCACGAAATATTGGCCTATGTCATATTTTATATGTGATAGGATTTATGGTTTAGTTATCCATTAATGAACAAAAAAAAATTAAAAAAAAAACAGATTTGCGTCCATTAACATCCTTAGAACGCATGTTGTTGTGGGACCTTGGTCTTAAAAGGTTTTTATGTGTTGTTGTGACACATATTGTAATGCCTACTACACATCACATTTTATTAAAAAAAAAAAAAAAAATATGTATATAGGTCATATCATGTATGTATATGTATATATGTATATATATGCCTCAATAAAACAATTTGAACAAATTTACAGCTAGTCAAGGAGTTTGGTAAAATTTAGAAAGACCTATATGTCGATGGCAGTGATTGAAGTAGTTTATTTAAAAATAGCATCATTTTAAATTAACTTTTTCAAAAGTTAGAACTGTCAAGTTATCAAAAAAATGCAGAAATACATAAACAGATTTGATTTTTTTTAAACAGCCCTCAATCTTATACATTTTTAAAAAGGTTTTCAAATATGGCTGACTATGGTGTGTTAGAATTAAGAATTTGTTGTGTTTAAAATGCAATAAACAATCAAAAACGCATATGTTGATAATCGGCTGATTTATCGGACAAAAAAACCGATACTGATTAAACAGCAAAATGGTCGATATGGCCGATTACCGATTAATCGGTGCAACCCTACTACAAGCCTTGGTTAGTTAACTTCGGTTTCAGTCTGGTCCAGTTGTAAATCCATAAACTAAATCAAGATTCAGTTTATTAGATTCCGCGTTATTTACCTGTCTATTGCATTGTAAACATGTGAAAGTCATATTATGTTTATCTTTATTTTTATGGATGTTGCTAAAGAGTAACATTCATAAAAATAAAGATAAACATAAAAGTGTGGAAAGAGGTTGGATGCCACAACTTCTTTCCACACATTTAACGGAGGTCTGGGAAAAAAAATTCGTTTGGTAGAGCTGGTACAAGTCTAATTTACCAGACCTGGCCCCAGGAAGTCAGTCCAAATTTGGATCAAGCTTGGGCCGTTTGAAAATGTTAAGCCTGTCCCGAAACACAAAAGCTGCAGCGCGGGCTAAGCCCAAGTTTGAGTTCTTAGCTCATTCTTACCTGGGTTTCGAATACATCAATTTGAAAATTGTTTACAGTGCCATTAATTCTTATTCTATTTGTACTACTTTTTGCTACTACTTTACTTGTACTAAATCTTTTGACCTTCCTATCATTGAATGCCTTTGTTCGGTTCGAAAAGCTTTGCTTCAAACACCACTATTCTGAAAATTTCTAAATAAATACCCCTAATTCAGTCTACAGGAGTTTATATGAAAGAATTTCATTTCAAAATTCAAACCCAAAATTGTCAAAAAATCTTTTAAAGGCGGGTTAAATATCAACCAATCTGGACAACATCCAACCTATTATTTCGAACAAATTTTCAAAAGAACTTGCACTCACTTTAACTAAAATTTTCTACAGATTTTATAAATCTATAGTATTTTTTTCTTCGTGCTAGAAGAAGCTCAATATCAGTCGATCCACAAAAAAGGAACAAGATATGATATTTCAAATCATAGATAGACCAACAGCCTATCCATAATATATGAGCACAATATTCATTCACATATATCAAACTTTTTGGTAGTCAACCATTTTATATCTGATAACTAATGTGGTTTTTGAAACAAAGCATCAACAGCCGTACTACTGTACTTTGTATACCATTGTTGGAACTTGATACTTGAAAACTTTGAAAACATTGTTTGAACTTGATACTGCATACTTGAAAAAGATGGTGTACCTCCCCTACGTTAGTACGTTGATTTTTATTCTTTACACAAGGTTAGTGGATTAAGAATTTGAAGAATTTTTTTGAGGGGTTTATTTGACCTTAAAAAGCTTGGCATCTTTAGTTACCTACATTTGGTTATGTGAACAGTGAATGGTTGACCAGAGGAATTTGCTGTGGTGAGACGAAATAATGTAGCAATCTCGGGTAAGATTGATTTGATCTCCTTAGAAAAATGATCACCCATAAAGTATATGAAGAATATTGCAAAATCTGCAACATTTACTAAGATGGCTTTTCTTTTGAGTCTAAATTAATTAAAGCTGGTGCACGCTAGCCCTAATTTTGCCCCCACTCTATTTTTAATTTATATAAACGAACTGTTGTAAATCCACAGTAACCCGATAAATAGTTTTGCAGTTGGTAAAACTGCACAAATCATTGGTCACCCAATCTTCATATGATAAAATACATCGTCCCTGCAGAGATGCAGCACTAAAAGTAAACTAGTAGCTTAAAATTCCGATTAGGGTAATCAAAATTCGTTCGAGTTTAATTCCAAAACACAGCTATTTTTTCTATTTTGAAAACTGAGTTTCCCAATGATATTTCAACCAATATGTGTGGAGATTAAATACGTTAATGCCAAAGCATTCGTTTATTGGGAGTCAGCATTGATGAGACTTACTGACTGAGCAGATGACTTACTATGAAACGATCATTTAATAACAATAACAAAGAGCATACGTGTAGAAAAGTCTGCCTCATCCGTAAAAGTTAAAAAATACTTCACCACACATTAATGACTTAATATTTATAAGTCCTGCATGCGTCTCTGTATGAAGTTATTGCTGTCAAGTTTGGGCGCTGCATCTGTTTCCATTATGGCTGTCTTGGAGTCTGTTCAAAGCATGTTATACGAATTGTGCGCGATCAAAATTTAACAGCAAATCTTGATGCTCTTAAACTTCGTCGCACTGCAAACGTCACGTTGCAAAAAATATTAATTTGAACCTTTACATAAAATTTTAGAGTATCGAAAAATTATTAAGAACTGAAATTCAAAATATAACATTAGATATATTGTATTATAAACTATGTCGCTTGCAAAAATATTTTCAATACGTATAAAGGAGACATAAGTAAAATATTAAGAATGCATGCAATATAATTTTTATTTTGATAAAAAAGTTTTTGTTAAAATAAAATTTTTCCAGAAAATAACAAAAATTCCATGACTTTCCATGACTTTCCCTGACCAAAATAAAATCCCCTGACTTTCCATGACTTTCCAGAATTCCATACCTGGTGGACACCATGTAATACCTATATAAGTACAATGATTACATCTAACCCGCACCTTAAAAATATTTGAGTAGTTCATCAAAATCAATTGATATCGTCAAATCAGAATCAATACAAATTACTAATTGATAATGACTCAAGTCGATGATCGATCTTGTCGTATAGACAAAGGCAAATAAGTTTTGATGCGTTTGAGCCAAATGATCGAGAGCAATATCCACGTAAAGAAAATATGTGCGAGCCCCTTCTTTCTTATTATTTTACATATTTAAATGGTAGTTCTTAAATAATAATACAATAATAAACCCCTTATTCTTGTTAAATTGAGTCATTGAACTCAAGTCTCAATTTAACAAGAATAAGGCGCTTATTATTGTATTATTATTTAAATATCATGTTACAGTTTAGAACTTTTAAAATCAAATGGGTAGTTCTGTTTGGAATTCCGTACTTTAAAATAGTAAAAACGGTACCCTATTGGTGAGACTGGTGTCCGTCCAAACGTCCATATATTCTATTTACTCACAAACTATAAGTGCTATCAAATTCAAATTTTCTACAGTTCTTAAATGTGTTTCCGACGCCTACTGATAATAAAAAAAATTTAAATATTTGTTTTCATCTATATTTTATGAACAATACATAGATAAGGACTAAGGAGATAGTAAAACAAAAGTTTTTAAAATAATCGAGCTAGGTTTAGAAAAATCGAACAAGATCAAAATATTTCAAAAAAAAAATTTCGATGAATTTTCTACTGCTTAGTTTTTCAGTTATTGGCAAAAACGAATTTTTGCCAAACGTGAAACGAGTTTCGAAAAAACCAAACCTATGTTTTACTCGAACTGAATTCAACACTATTAACAAACCCCCAATCCAAAATAGTTTTAAGGTCATTGTTTAAATAATCTATCATATTTGATCTACAGTTATTAAGCGCTAACGGCGAATATAATTTACGGTTTTCATGAGACGCATAAGGCGTGCTATCATCAGCAAAACTATGGATAGGACTAACTGTTGAATCCAACAAATCGTTAATATAAATAAGAAAGGGAGTTGGTGACAAAGCCGAACCCTGAGGAACTCCTGCATTAGTTGAAAATATTTCCGAAGAGACACCATCAATGTTGACCCGAAATTTTCGCTCGGAAATAAAACTTTGTATCCAAGAAATAAGTTGCTCATCCAAACCATAACACCTTAATTTGCAAATAAGATTGTTGTGCCAAACTTTGTCAAATGCTTTGGATATATCAAGTTCAACACCGAAAGTTGTACCATGATTTTTAAGCGACTTGTTCCAGACATGAGTGACAAAAGTGAATTTTTAGGAACTGGTTGTTCGCTTGCCATTTTCCACATTTCGTTTTTCCCGCTTTAAAAAAAATTACGTAAACCAGTTAAGTGCTCAGCAAATTTGAAAGCATTTTTCCTATTCAAGAGATTTTTTTCTGCATCTATTAGTTTCCTGCATGTATTGTATTTCTCTCAATTCGGCATTGTCTAAGGTTTTCATCGATTTTGTTTTGATTAAATTTTTGGAATGCCTTTTTCTTAATTTTAATAGCCCTTTTGCATTGATCTGAAAACCATAAAACAACATTAGGAACGGACAACCTATTAGGATCAAATCTCCGCATGCTCTCACGAATAGCCTCCGAAAAATATAACGCAGGTAAGTTAGGGTCATGGTCGGAAAGACAATTACTTTTCCATGGAAACCGCTTAAAAAAACCTCTAAAACCCTCCCAATTCGCAGCTCTATAGTCCCAAACAAGACGAGGATTAGGTTTAAATTGTTTTGGAATTTGTAAGTCTAACTGTGTAGAAATCAAATTATGATCTGAACTACCTAAAGACTCCAATATGTACTTTAAAATGAACCATACTGAAAAAAAAATTGAAGTAATGACAACCTCATCTCGAAGTTGGGAGTTTATTATTCATGCAAAGAAGAATTATTTGCAAACAATGTCACCGTGATTGGGACAACTACACGATAACATTTTCCTAACGACAGAATGAGGTTTATATAAAATATAAAGTGTTATATCCAATATAACAGTAGTTAAATAAAGTTAATAACTATTTCCCTGAAAAAAACTTTATTTGGCCTTATATTATGAATTTTTCATTTTAAAATTTAAGTATTTTAGATTAATTGAACTATATTTTATTTTGACATAAATATTTCGTGTGATTGTCTCAACTACATCGGTTTTTAACTGTACAGTTGTTGAAGCAATTTCGTAGTTCGATTCGCCATATCTGACCACACGGTGAGGTTGAGACATCTGCATTTCGTTTGGAAATAGGACATGTTTTTTTCAGTGCAGGTAAGGATCATTTGTTAAAAACAAATCAAGCAAATTGTTGCTTTGTCTCGGAATGTCAGGCACTCTAGTAGTCTGATCTATAATCTGTGTGTAATTATGGTAAAGAGCAAATAGTTCAGCCTGTTTACCTATCTCATCAGTTTTGTAAACAGGCTGAGCTATTTGCTCTTTAAAAGCTAAACAATAAATCCTACTAGATAATAAACTACACCATAGATTGGATGAAGCAAAGGAAGAAAACAAAAATAGGTTTCAAAAACTACTACCACTGACTGAATAGAGTTCGTCCGTCAGTACCCTTTAGATATCATCTTGACCAGTAATATATCACTTATATTGCCAGTGGTATCTGACATATCACGTTAACTCATATGTACTGGCGTTCCTGGAGTTATTACACCCGAATATCAAACAGAAAAAAATTCACAAATCCACAAAAACTAATTAATTAATTTTCATCAGGATGTAATTTACATCTGTAACAACTTCAATTCAAATTTAAAAAACTTATTTTAGCAAATATTTTCATTTTAAGATAAATACTAAATAATCTATCTTAAAAATCATAGAAATTCTATAACCTCTCCCAAATGAAAACATACTCAAGAAATTACAATTAATTCCATTTTACTTCAAAACTCATAATGAATAAATCTCAAAAGGAAAAAAAATGAATTGCATCAAATTTGTTTCTCGTTTTATATAAAAATGAAAAATTTATTCAAAGCAATAAATGAAATGAGAAAGCGCAACAGGAAATTTATAAAGGATGATGTCAGATATTATTTCCGTTTTAATATTTGTTTTAAAAAATACAACATTTTGTAATTTTTGTTGATTTGTTGTTTTTTCTTCTAAATTGGAAAATTCTTTCCTGATTTTGATTAAACTTTTTCTTGATCTTAATTTACTACAAATTTTGAAAAACTATACTCTTAAAGTTAGTGATATCTGTGATATCTGTACTGTATGTATAGATACACTCTCACATGGTCAGGAATTCAATCGCATAAACTATCTCTACATAGCGATTACTGCACTTTCGATAGTTAATAACTGGTGTACGTTCAAAAATTTTACTATACTTAAATATTTAATGCACCAATCAAAACACGCATACAAATATTTAATAACTATAGTTAAATAATTTTTTAACGATAATCATTAAGTAAAATATTAAATACACAAATACTAATACAATCGGTCAAAATCGTATGTCAGAATAATTCTTTCATAAAATGTCTCAATTGAATAAAATTAAAACCGGAAAAATTAGAAACTAAGATAGAAATTATTAACCATATTGTTACAGAAAACTTGCATTTCATTCAGAATTTGTAAAATATATATGCTGCAATTTCAAAATAAATTGAACTGTCAATTTGACATCGTCAAATTTTAAATAATGCTTATGTATATGTGTATTTAATTTTTAACTTTACTCGAGAGCAGATTTAATTTTTTAATAAATGTGGGAGGGGACTAGTGTGTTTCTGAACGATAACAGCTGTCAAATAATTAAACATTAACTTTGCTATTTCGTTTTTGAACGACCGGATTTAAATATATTTAACTATAGTAAGGTTTTTGAACATACCCCTGATTTAAACAAATCACGTGTTTTTAAAATTTAAACAAATGGAAAATATTGAACATCGTGCGATATCTTTTAAAAGAAAATGCTTCTACGCTATCGCGACGTTGTTGTTTACGAAGAATCTAGTTCTTAAAAATCAATAACGAAACTGGCTCACCTATTCAAGATAGTCTCGACAGATAAAATCTGCAGCAGAAAAACGGCAGACACTGTTTATGCGAAATGGTCAGATTAAAAGTTAGTGCAAGACAGCGTCCGCGAATGTGAACTAAGACCCACCTACTCCTTAGTCTATATTCATGGACGCATTCTTGCACTAATATCAAAATGAACGATTACCGATTCATACGCTTACTCTATCAGCCGATACCGATTAATCGACCGCCGAGCCGATTATTTTTTTTTAATCAGGTTTTTTTAAGAATTATTAATACAACATACCTTATATGTATTGATTAATAAAATTGTAATACGTTGTTACGATTCTACAAAATTGAAAAACAAAATTGTATTCAACCGCAATTTCCCCTAAAAACGGGGTTAAATTAGAAGAAAAGAAGATCACGATAAATCAAAATCCAAAAGAACGAACTTTGAGGTTAGAGTTGGAATTAGCAGAAATAAAATTACAACACGTGGAATTAAAAGCGGAGAAGCAGGCGCTAGAAAACAACTTAGCGTTATTAAAACTAAAACGACAAAATGAAGAATTGGAAAACAAAATTATGGAAATGGAAGAAAAAAGGGAGCAGACAGGAAAAATCATCAGCTAGCTCAAATAAAAGAGGAGAAAAGAGAAGGAGAAACGAAACAGAAATATACACCCGAAGTAATTATAAAGCAATTACCATCTTTTAGTCCTGAGGCGTCTTTAAAAGTGGAAGATTGGGCGAAACGTATAGAAGGATACATGGACATCTTTGATATTGAGGAAAAAGAAATTACGTTGTTAATTAGGTCATGCATGAAAGGAGATCATACTATGAAGTGGTATGACACCAACATCGAACCGGGTGACACATGGCAACAGGTTAAAGACAGGTTTATTAGAAATTTTACAAAAAAATCAACTGTGCTCAAGATAGATGCTAAAAAAATTGCAATGCCACAGGAGAAATAATGGTCAAAGTTTTTTATTGAGAAATAATGGACAAACTATTTTCTTATGGTGGAAGAGTTAGCAAGAAATCTAGTTGCGGAGGAGGATCTAGTGGAAATGATAATGGACAATAGCAACAACACATTCATGGAGGAGATGGTAAGGACAGGAATAAAAATTTCCCGTAACGAATTGTGGGAATAGATTAAGTATATGGATGAACCGGTAGAAATTGAAAAGGAAAGAGGGAGAATATCTTCGACAAATTATGAAAGGAAAGAAAATTTTGGAATAAGATGCTTCAGATGCAGCAAGAGAGGGCATATAGCAGCGAATCGTATTATAGAGATATATTGCAATAGAAGTGGATACATACAAAGGGATTGTATGTTCAAAAGAAAAGATGAAAGAGAAAAAGTAGGGGCGAACTAAATTAGGTTTCAGCAAGGATGTGAAACAACAATGAAAAGAAATGACAGAGTTCAAGAAGTGCTATATACTGACGACGATGCAAGCGAAATAGCAAGGTTGCAGGGCGATAATAAAGAAGAAGAAATTGAGGGAGTACTAGATACTGGATCTTCGGTGAGTACTTTAAAGTATTGTAAAGTAGCACGTAATGGTATAATTAAAATATATAATAACTTAGATGTTAGGGGAATAAATAATTCCAAATTAGAAATAATGGAAGCAAATAATAAATTAGAAATAGTGGGAGAAGTTGACACGAATATAAAAATTGACGATAATAATTTTAAAGTGAACTTTTTAGTAATACTGGGTAAAACGATGCCATACACTCAAAAAAATATTGCAGGTAAGATTTACAAAATCGTTTTGTAAAATTGCTAACAAAATATTTTTGTGAATTTACCAAAAAATCCTAAACTTTATAGAAAATTTTGTATACTTTTTTAAATATGAAAAACATTTGTAAACTTACCAATTGTTTTTGTGATTTGGATTAAAAAAGTACAAAATCATAAATATTTCTAATTACAACTTTTTTTTATTGTTTTGACAAAAATATTTTTAAGATTATGTTGATTTTTTTAAATTTTAAATCATAAATCGTGTATCCATAACAAAATGAAAATCAATTGTACAAAATTTTGTAAAATTTTGTGAACAGAAAAATAACATTGTACAATTTTTGTTGTAAAACTTAATACGAATTTTGAAGATTTTTTTTTAAAGTTTACAAAGAAACTTATGCAATTTAAACAATCAACAACTATTTTACAAAAAAAAAATTCTTTTTACAAACACTTTTATAAAAGTTTATAAATTGAAGTCATAACGAAAATTGGTATTGAACCTTTTCAGTTTCAATCTAGTTGTCTGAGTAGAAAAGTAATTTTTTTAAAATTGTGCTAATTTAGTGGTCTATATATAATAAATAGAGGTAGTGAAAGTCCCTAGTTTGAACAGTATTAACATCAAAGTCGTTTTAAATGACACTTTTGATGGTTTATACATAATAATTAATATTATGATGATATTATGATAATAGTTTAAATTGTCGACTACGTTCAATTTTGATGGACAATAATAATGTAATAAAAATTAATCAAAATATGGCGACTGGCATAGCAGGACAACTGGCGATCTATAATAAATCCGTTCCTTACTGAATGTATGGTAAGTTGTTTTAACTTAGAATCTACATTCTTTATATATATGGGACGTTTTATCTCAAACGCATCAAGGCTGTGTTCAAAATTCTCTCAGTCGTAAAAAAATTTGTTTATGGCGCAAAAATAAGCAAGATTATAGAGTTTCTTAAACTGTTTAACTGCTATACTTGTAAAATTCATCGCATCTTTTGATAGAAACCGTTTTTTCAATTTTTTTAACTATTATATCAAAATGTTTAAGGGTATGTTCGTGTTTAGCAAGCAAAGGTCAGAAAAAGGGTTCAACTTTCAACGACTAATAGAATTTTGAGCTCAGCGTGGATCCGTTTGACGTGGTACATTCCATATACATAGGTCAAAATCACGAATTTTAAACCAGAAATTCGGTTTTTTAACACAAACTTTTTGATTTGTTTTAACTTTTTTTACAGTGGAAGAGAAAATAAAAAACAACATTTCATAAGGAAGAAAAGTTTTTGTAATCGCGAGTGATTCTCCCTTTAAGTTAGGTGTAATTTTAAAAACCACGAGTTTCATATATGTTCAATTTGATGTATTTCACTAACAACTTAACGGCTTTCAATTTTTTTTTTGTTTTAATGAATGAGTAAGTCTTTTTTTAATTAAAATAAATACAATTACAGTTTTTGATTATTTGTTATAAAAAGTATTAAAAAATAATAAGGGATGGAGGGTGGATATCTCCGTTAAATTTTATTTTTTGCCTTATAATTTCATTACTTTTCTACGTAATACTAATCATTTAGATTTTGGCAATTTTTTTTTGAAAACTATGAAAATTTAAAAAAAAACTAAAGAGATAATAATTTATTCAAAAATTTCTATAATTTCCAAAAAATATCGCACAAAACCCAATTTTTTGTGAATTAATAAAGTTTTAAAATTATAAAATAAAATATAAAAAACAATCGATGAGATATAAACCTTATTATTTTTTAATTTTGCATAGTAAATTGTTAAAAAATTATAACTTAAAATATTATTATCAAAAATGTATTTTTTTAAACTTTAAACACAACAAAAATTTTTAAATCTCATAGTAGCTCATTAAATTAAACATTTATAAAACTCGTGCTTTTTAAAAATTATCTCTAGTTATAAAGGGAGAACTGTTCATGACAAAAAAATAATTGTTCATGGGCAGAACTAAACCAAAATTGGAGAAACACTTGTGTTACAAGACTAAAATTAATTAATTTCAACGCCTCAACGGGAGATATATTTCTTAATTTTCAACAGTAGAGAAAACCATAGGATTAAAATTTGGTAAGCATAAACATGCAGCATGTAAGTTTGATGAAAAAGTTGATAAATATTTATTTTCTAAATTTGTTTACAGACCGAAAAAGATTTAAAATGGCAAAGTAAACCTATGCCACAAGAAAGAGTAAAACCATTCAGTGACGTAGCAATTTTCTCAATATTACAGCAAAAGGATAATCTGCGATTGTATTTCATTTAATACACTACGTTAATATCACATTAAGTGACGAAAGAAAATGTAAAACAAACATGTATCTTTCTTTAGGATTTAGTGTTCCGGATCCCAAAAAAGTTTCCTTTTCCTGATGAATTAGAGAAACTGCGATTTTTAATTTAGTAATTTAGTAAACGAAAATTCATTCAACATACCGAATAGGCTTATAAAATATTATAAAAAATTTTAACTAGAAATTATTTACAAAATATAGCAAAATGTATGCAAAAAAAAGTGTTTTATTTATTAACGGAGTTCCCATATGATACATGTGCATGTTTATATATGTATATGTGTATATATATATATATATATATATATATATATATATATATATATATATATATATATATATATATATATATATATATATATATCTATATATATAAAATTCTCGTGT